>JAODUG010021511.1:0-42295 GCA_027564795.1 Aphredoderus sayanus
GGGACGCTGTGTTCTGGGTAGTGAACCTGCTTCCTTCTGTTTGGGGTCGCCGGCCTCTGCTCTGTGTCTGTCTGTCCGTCTCTCTCTCTCTCTCTCTCTCTCTGTGTTTGGAGCGGGAGAGGTGAGGGAGTGTGGTGGGGGGGGTGGGCTTCTGAGAGCAGGCTTTGAAGAAAGACATGGGGTAGTCTGAGGAGCGGGGCGTGTGTGTGGGGGGTGCAGGGCCTCTGTTGAAAGCAGCAGGAGCGCTGGAGGAGGGAGAGAGAGAGAGGGAGAGATCTCCTTCACTTCTGCGTAAGGTAGGCTCCGATGGTGAGGCTGGCTGCCCCCAGAGCAGCCAGGCCAAAGACCGTCTTGATGGAGGGCCAGGAGCCACTGAACACAGACTCTCTCTGCCTGTCGTACAGCTCCACAAAGGCCTCCTGCAGGAGACAGACCGACAGACAAGACAGACAGAGGGAGAGAGAGTAAAAAGCATGAATGATATGGATATATTTTTCCAGGGTGTTTGTATATTTCTGTACAGTATATGAGGCAGTGTGTATGTGTGTGTGTGTGTGTGTGTGTGTGTGTGCATGTGCTCATTGCAGCAGTTGTATCTCAGAGAATTCTGATAGACTTTATGAGATGAATCTTTAACCCACCCATCAACTGAACCCATCATACTATTATGACACACACACACACACACACACACACATACACACAAACTAAAAACATTGGATTCATCAAAACATCCAACCCCCTAACACCTGTCAAAACAACCAAATCATTTTTTATTGGCACATCGTGGAATATTGCCGGGTACTGCAGTGCACCGACATGAATATATTTATACCAAATATAAGTCGGCAGGTGTTCTGCACATAAAGGTGGTGGTCTAGAGACCTTGTTGTGAAGCGCCTCCTTACGTTAAGTATAAATGGAATACGTTAGAATTGCCGTAGAGCCAGGATTATGGTTAAATTGAAGGAAATACAGGCATTGGCTTAAGCACTGACTAGCAGGTAAAGCTGGTTGTAACTTGTTGCAGGATATTCTAAAAGCAGTGTGTCAAAAAGTGTGTCTTTTTGAATCTCAGCCAATTGTCCATGAGGCTAATCATAACAATACTGAACTAATTTTATTTGGACTCTGTAATGGAAATACATAAAGTAAACTGAAACTATCTGTGAAAGTGTGACTTATTAAGCTGAAATGACTACATCATTATTGTGTCAGACCCCATAGGAATGTTCCTTTTTTAATCAGTCTGGTTATGGTTCAATATACATGAAGTAATTATGTTGGGTAAAAGTCTATCAGGAATATTTATTCGACCTTGATCAGCTGAAACAAAACTGGGCCATTATCATCTATCAGATGCTCAAAACGGAAAGACCACGCAGGATAAAAAATTGAAAGAAAAAGGAATAACCAATCCAAACCGCAGGGGAAAGACAGAAGTATTTCCTGTGTCTGTCTCCCCCCTTCCTTTACTGTGGCATTCCTGAGGCTAGATACATTGACACAGAGGAAGGATCAGCACTTTCCTCCTAGTTTAACCCTCTGAGCACATTGTGTTCCTTGCCAGTATCAGCTTTAACCACCTGGAATGTATTTGTTACTGTTGAGCATTTTAATTAACCAGCACGGAAAATCGTTTAATGGAAAAACACAGTGTCAGATTGCTTATTAAAGAGGCGTGTGGTATCCTGAAAGGCCATTGTCTCAGTGATATCCCCCTCAGCTTCCAGTAAAGCACTATTTAGGTGTATATCTTAGGGAACCAGCACCTTAGCAAGACCTCCAATGTGAGGAATGTGTTGGGTAGAGGTTGTTTGGCAAAACACACCCTTCCCATTTTTCCACTGGCTGCTGAAAAAAGAAACAGATTGCTGAGGCAAAAACAGAAACCAGCAACTGGGTCCCACAGCAAGTGCATGTGACTGACCTCTACCATGGCAGGACAAAGTGCTAACACATGATACATGCCCTCAATGTGTCCCAGATAGTCAGCATAGATTATCATCTATTTGGCTTTCACATAAAAGGACAACTGCATTATGATAAGAGGTTCATGGATACCTACAAGGGTGTGGTTAAATGGGCCCCAAGACATGCAGTGACCCCCTGCTGGATACAGGCAGTATATCAGTTTGTATTAAGTACGATATTTTCTAAACAAAATCACTGGAAAATCATTAACTGGCTGATTGTTTCCCAAACCCACGGACACAAGGGCGTCCTATAGCACCACGAGGGGTTCTGTGGAACAGAGAGTCAGGTGGGTATCATGAGAAAGAGCAAAGCTGTCATGCTCTAATTCAGCTCCCAGAAGCTTTCTCACCCACACGTCAATACACCACAGCACCGCCATCATGTGAGCACTATGACTTTCCCTCCATTTGTTTAGCTCTTTCACCTCTCCACCATTCACCTCTTCAAGAAGTTCATTCTTTATTTAGGTAGTGATAACTGATAAGAGAACACTGGGAAACATTCTTTTTTTTAAGATGACCAATAATGTTGGTTTGAGCCCAATCATTGTTGACATTGGGGAGAAAGACATTTCCGATAACAATACCTCCCACCAAAATCTATCGTGTAATATATAAGACGCAGTCCAGACTAGGCTACATCTTCTGTATGTCAATATATCCACCAACGTAGGCAATTACACGGATAGAGTAGCAGCCAATATCGGATGATAACATCGGCACGGGCTCGTACTTGAAACGCCAAAAGATCACCGCCCATCTCTGCCCTTCAACACACCATCTGCTCTCGTCAGCAGGTAAACGGCTGAAGAATCCTGGCATAGTTACAGCCCCTCTACAAAGCACTGACTGACACTGCCATTCAACAACCCATTGTGGAGCCACACCCATTGGAAAGGTCACGGCAGCCCAATAGAAGCAAAGAGTCCAATGGGAATAGCCCAGCTACTACTTAACAACATCCCTTTCCTTCATTTTTCTAACAGCACACAATGAATCCCTTGGAGACAGACATACAGACCTCTTCATAGAAATGGCAGGCTAAAATGAGATGTAGGGAGGATCTCATGCTTGTCAACTGGGTGGCAACTTGTTGGCCAAGCGTCATGGTTACCTAGCAAGGACGCCCCACGCATGATTTGCTTTTCCCACCAGCAGGAAACCCTGGTTTGGTTTTCACATGAACTGCGCCTCTCAACTAAATGCATTGTGTCTGCACACATGCAGACTTTGTATACAGTTAACTTTCACAGGGGGCTTTATGGTGTGAAGGCAAGTGCACATTCCAAACATTTGCTAATTCCTTGGGTATTTCCTAAGTTGTGGGAGATAGTAAATCGCCTTGTGTGCTTTGCTAGCCAGTTATAAAATCCTAGCAGGGCTTTGCAAAAAAAGTACAAAATAACAGAGGGATGATTAGGCAGTCATCTCTGTTTAGGGACATTTCTGTGGGTAATTACAGGCAGCGTGAGAGTTCACTCCATTCACAGAGAGAGAGCGAGAGAGAGAGCGAGAGAGAGAGAGAGAGGGTGAGAGAGAGAGAGAGAGAGAGAGAGAAAGAGATGTGGGTTAAAGTTCAGCCTCTAATTAAAGTCCCTGTTGAGGCTTCTGTTCTGTATTCACCACTGAACCAGTCGTCTCCCCATGCTCGGTTTATTTCCTACATGTAAGTGTTAACGTACTGTACAGTACCCTACTCCACTGTAAACACTGTCTCGCTTCTCAGCTCTTTGATTTTATAATGAGGTTCCTGCAGACTTGCCCAAAGCTAATTAAACAAACAAAGCTCCCACTTCCGAGAACATTGAAAAAGTAAGAATAGCGAAGGGAGAGACAATAAAGAATGCCATACTCAAGGAAATACAATAATATATATTAAAATGTAACTTCTTTCGACTACATAAGCAGATTGCATTTGTTATGCTGTTTGCTTACAGTTCTAGAAGCACATACATTCACACTACTTATTTGAGCAAGTATCTCACACAGTAGTGAGCCTCCAATATGGAAGGTCACATCTGGAGAGCCATCCATCGTACGGTCCAGTGAAGAATGTGATGATGGAGGAGTTTGTCTCAACACTCATTACCGCGTGAATCCCCCAGTGTCAGCAGAGCCAACACCGAGCTCAGGAGCTGAGGACACTGAGCCCTTGGAGGACATAAAGTGTGTCAATAGCACAATGCTTCCAAACAGAATATAGCCCAACACAAAGGGAATAGAAAGCTCTAAATATACAAACAGATTATAATCCTTATAGTTGAGTATGTCATACCTCTTAAGTTCTAAAAGATAATGCTAGGGTGTAGGAAATTAAATATTTAGTATCAAATACAACAAATAGTAATTAGCACATCATAAAAAAAGGTTTGCTGTCAGTGAATAAATTCAGTAATGCACTGGATAAGCACTAACAAGGAATCCATATGTCTGACAAAGCACAATACGAACATTAAGTCAATGCGCTTATCACTTTGGACTAAACAGTGTTTTGATGAGATGCTCACTGAATGCTCATAAATAATTAAATGTGTGTCTGCAGCAGTATAGATGTGTTTACAGAACGCTGTGCTCTCACACGGGTCTGTGCTCCACCAGGTCATTTAGTGTGACAGTTGGTAAATCAACCCCACTCCCTGCGACGGGACATTTTTACTGTTGCCATCCTTCATTGTCGTAGCTGGCGCGGAAATGTGTACGGCGATTTCACACCATAGACTGTCTCTGGAGACAAATAACACCTTTGTGAAGTGGTGTTTACGCCTGCTAATGCAGAACCACTGTGGTCAAAGCATCTAGTTCCATGCAGGTAAGATGTAGAGTTGCTTTTTGTATAGTCTGAAGTGGGAAACGATTCATACGTGTTCACTTGACCTTGAGTGAACTGAGGTTGGATCACAGACCCTTTATTGTTGTTGAGCCTTCTGATTCTATTAAACAGCTTTGATCCAAGATGAAGGGCCAGGGTGAGCTCGCCAACTGATGGGGGGTCGAAGACAGTCTGTGGATCCAGACTGCTTCTCCCCTCCTCCGGTTCATTCCCCCACTCAGGTTTTCACAGACATCCATGCACACCCTGCTGAATCTCAGATCGTATACTGTATGATTTACAAGCAGTCACTATGGGCCATATTGCACACAGAGCATAGAGACTTCAAAGTGAAAGCTTAAACCACAGAACTGAACGGCAACTTACTGAGTCAATCCCTTCATCTCACTACACCTCAAACAATCTGCTTTATCTTTCCCCATAAGCAGCTCTGGCAATGTCAACCTATGTCAACCATGAAACCTATTTCAGGGTTTCCTAAAGGTCCTCCATCGTCAACTGAAGCCAAATGTTCAGCTTGAAGGGAAAGAAGACTGTCCAAAATAGCATTTTCCAATGCTATTTTTAATCAGACAATACAGACAATACAGACAGTACAGCGACACAGTGACCAATGAACACAACCGCTGATTCACAATGACTTCCCTGAATAGACGCAACCCAAAAGGGCTCCTGAGAAGAGAAGGAAGTGACAGAATACAACTAAATGGCAAAAGAAGCACTCTGCGTTTCTGTGCTGCCCTTAATATCAACAGATATCATCCCAGGACCAGATTTAGGGTAGCTGAATCTAATCAACCTGCTCTGCTCTCATCCCCATCGTCCATTTATAGTCAATTTAAAGGCCAGCGATGACGCGCAGGAGGAGACAAAGCACAAGTGACACTGAGTCATCATCTGAATGTGAGTGGTTGTCTATTTCTGTGTGTGTGTGTGTGTGTGTGTGTCACAGAGTGGATAAGAACCACGCTGAGTGCAAAGACAGGAGGTCTGCCACTTTGTAGTATAATGGGTCCCTCTCCCAGACATGTCAGACAGTCGTACGTAGAACATTGACTACTGAAGCGATGTCTGCACGGCCACAGCCCCACATCCAATTTCCATGGGAACAAAATGTATAGCTATGTTATTTTTTCGCTTAAGGCAAAAGCTGCAACATATTTCTCAGATGCTTTCTAGAGTTATTCAGCCTGAAATGTAAGGGCTATCTTGTAAAGAGCCACTTAGCAAATGAAAGTGGTATGTGTGGTATTTAAAGCATGTAGCCGCCCAGCACAGAAAACAACCGTTCCCAACCTTGATAACCGCCTGTTGTTCGGGGGGTAAATATTCAACGCCGAAACTCTAATGGCTTTCAGGCTGGTCTCTGCCCAATGAGGAAAAAAGGAACAAAAAAAGTGAAGAGCGTGAGAGAGCCCCTATCTGAGGCCCAATACTGTCGAGATACGAGTCTTATAATAGAGGCATATAGACCGTGGGAACCTCCAGATTCCCAAGTGCCTCATTGCTTCCCCTGCGACAAATGCATTGCATGGGAGGGGCTCATTTCCTGCAGCAGGGGTTGGGGGTCGGGCGGGTGGGGTACCTCACTATTTCAAGCCTAAGAAGTCACATCCTCTGACCCTGTAAGATCTTAAGACCACACAGCCACCATCTCAGAAGTCAACTCCCACAGAGCCAAAAATAGAAAAGCCGATCTGAGCCAAGAACACTGACTGAATATGGTCGCATTGGAACACCGTATGCAGGCAAAAACCTGTACACTCATCACTGCAGTGGATAACTGTGTGACATCAACATTTATAGTCATTTATAAATCATTTACATTTATTTTGTTTTTTTAATCATGATTTAGTGGGATGGCCTTCCGTACGAAAGGCCCTGAAAGAGTAGCAACCCTGGAAAAAGTTGGGTGTTCTTTAGAGTAATGCTCTGGCCTCTTATAAGCTCTTAGCAGTTAAGTCACTTCCTGCACCAGTTGCTGTGGGAATGACATCATGGTCTGGTTTGAGACTATGGCTCTGTGACACAGCCAGTAATGGTGAAATCACTGTCTGTGCCGACACAGAGGAAAGATCCGGAGGCAAGCCAAGCATGTAGTCATGCTAATGCTATGGAAAAAGGCTAGATTAACACTTGGGGAGAACTACAGTTTGTTAGAAACTGTAACTAAGTGGTCTGTATTCCTTTACACAGTTAAGCTGGCAGCTAATTTGAACAATAGGCCACAGCAACAAAGTAGCTAACAGGGCATGTTCTCCAAAAGAAAGGGGAACAGTGTAATTTCACTTCTGTTGATGAAATCCAAAGTTAATTTATGAAGTGAGGTGAAACAAATACTCAGTGATACAGTCTAGTAGAGAATGACTCACGTCAGTGGGGAGAAAGTATTAGAACATCAAAGCTAGGCCCCATCATCATATACAGTCTCCCCTTTCATACTGGAGACATCTTGTAAAACAGGCCTCTAATGAAAGCCTGTCAGTTTTGGCAACAAGATATTGGAACACTTTACGCATTCAGCATATGTCAGGGCTGGGTTTCAGGTTTGGTGGAGATCACTGTGCCCATGTAAATTAAAGAGGCCACAGTCTGGAACAGGCTGCTGTGACAAGAGGCAATGGATCCTGATGACCAGTAAAGTAAGGAAAAACAATCTGCTTCAGGGACGGTCCCTTCAGAATCCACTTTGAAGGGGAAAGAAGATAACCGCATCGAAATTGCCCCACTGAGTCCCAGAAATCGCATTCAAATTTACATGTGAACATACATTTACATAAGAACTTTTAACCTACGACCCCCAGAGACCCATTTAATACCATAAACAACAGCGTTATACTACAAAGGTTAAAGAACAGGATTTAAAAATGTATTAATATTTTATTAAATATAACCAAACAATAATTTTAATAGTAATTTAAATATTTTAAAAGATTATTTCAAACTAATTTCACAATCACCTTAGAAGCATCTGACACCAACACACATGTTGAGAAGCACTAGAAGGTCATAGTCTGATTACTGCTGATGTGGAATGCGTGACCAAAAAGAACATGAGGTCATGGCAACACTGGGGGATATGAGGAAGAAACCATTCAGCCTTAGAATAGCACTCAGTGTTTGTCCTGCCGCCCATGCATTATAATGCAGTGCTTGTTGTGTCAAAGCTTGTACTTCTGCTAAACTTTATCTCAGAACTGACGTGACTGACTTGTGTTAAGACACCACGGAGAAGTTCAATGACCTTTCTCAGAGAACCAGCTGATTTTCATCCAGGGAGGAGGCAGAAAGAAATGAGAGGAATGCATTGATGTGTGGAAACAAACAACGGCACTGTGTTTCTCAGAGCCCTGATATGAGAACTATTCAGACCTTGATAACCAGCCCACTGCAACGCTATGTTCCAGACAAAGAACACAGTTTGACCGCATAACTGAATCACATAAATGCCCTATATACTGTATACATATGGAGACCCCTCGATTGTGTTATGTTAACCCCTGAACCCCCAGCCCCAGCCCAACACTGATGTTTGAAACTGTGCATATGGCTGTAGGGATGAAGGGCAGAAAATGTGTAAGTCAGAGGAGCGCTTTATGGGGAGGGGCAGGGAGTTGTGCAAAGTATTCAGCAGCACTCAGATGTGTTTATGGGGCCCTGTGCAGGTGTGTGGAATAATCCATGGAAAATGTGATGGCAAGGTTTAGAGAAGTGTTTTTCAAAACCCCAAGTTCTGATTGCACAATTGTTGTGGAGTCTTTTTGGGTTACATCATAGCGGGATTATGATTTTATATTAAACTATGTCCATGTGGATGTTTCATGGAATCACAAGCTACATTCCTCAACTTTGTCAGCAGACTTATCAGCTGAGAACCAGGTGGCAGTTGTGTCAGATGACTTGACATTCACAGAAAAGTTAAACAGTACTGGCTCCAACACCCATTACCTCTTACTTACTCTCTGAGAAACAAAGGTAATGGGGTATGAGGTAGAAGGTTACAAAATGCAAAACTATTGCCTAACCAGTCTTCTCTCCTAAATAGAGTTCTATTCACATTTACTCCTAGACAGTCACACTGCTGGCCACTGGTGTCTTTGCGATGACCCTGAGCAGGACTGGCAGGTTTTCCATGGCTTTCCGCCAGCCATATGTGGCTGATGTGACTATGATGTGGTGGGGCTCCTGTTTAGCCTGTGGTAAATGGCTGTAATTACCCTGGGACTGTTTGTAGTCTTATATGGTCTCCGCTCAGTACAATCCAATCTCCTTCCTTCTGGGGCCTCGTTAAGACTCACCTCGGGATCAAAGCCACCTATGGAAATGACAGACTACAGCTATTGCTTCAGCCTGACCATAACCCACTGTTGCTTCTAAACTCTGTGATATTTCACCAGGATTAACTAGCATATTGATGATATAAGGGGCATGAAAAACAAGTCAAATTACTGGACAAGCTAACTACTTACTGAGGAGCAGTAGGCTATTCACTAGATCAGTGGTTCTCACTCTGGGATGTCAGGACCCCCAAGGGATCACAACAACAAGATGCTTTCAGTTGGGCTGTAAAAAGTATTTCTAAACCATGTTGGTTATATTTTTGGATAGTGTACAATACATACATATTTAATGTATCGTTTTCAACCCTGGTTATCCTAGTTTTCTGAGGGTAGCGATGCATTCATTGGAGCTTTGTTCACCACAAAGTACTGTACCATAAAATTTCCAGTAAGATGAATAAAGCACTTTATACATCTAATTACTGAGTTAATTAACTTCAAGTGGTTAGACATGTGGACATAAACCCTGTCTAGACATGTCACTCAAAGTGCTAACATTTGACTATAAAGCACACAGGAGCCTCTCATAACTGAATCCAGGCATCAATAAAACTTTATACTTTGACATAAGTCATGAAGACAACTAAACCCTCACATACGGAGCCCTCCATCATTAGCGTAGGCTATTGTCAGAAAATACTCAAACACTACTCAGGAAGAAAGCAATCCACTGTCAGATGCGCTTACTTTCAGTTTTCCCAATTTCCTTTGAACCTTCTGTCACAATCTGAAGATATAATGACAAGCTAACAACTAATTAAAATTGGTGTTTTCAGAGCACATCTCGGCAACAACAAAGGTATGAGTGTATTCAGTTGCTACAGGCAGCAGCCACCCTCTAAATGTGGATACAGTATGTGTGATAATCGACAAAAAGTGTCATCTGTGATGAGTTGACACTGCTTGCAGGGAAAGGAAGACATGAACAAGAATTGTTATGCATGTAGTAGATCACCCATTCAAAATGTAGCAGCATGTCCAATGGCACACTTTCATCTCAACATTTGTTTCCTCTACACTTCAAAACCAATCAGTGGCCATCAGAGGTGACTGCCGGTGAGGTGGAGGGCCGGGAGCTTGCCGGGCATCAGAGCTGTCTGAAAGCAGTCAGCAGAAAAGTGCTAAAACTCCAGATAGCCAGGGCCTTGTCACAGAGACGTCACCCTCCCGCCCTGTTGATCTTTGTCCTCATACCATTAAACCTGCAGCAGCAATCTTTAACTGATCTCAACAATGTAATTCAAGGTGGCCATTTTGTTTCACAAAAATATCCCACCATGACTTGTTGAAAATACTCAATCAATAGTATACAGTACAAGTGATATCTGAGTGATGGCTGACCTCACCCAATGGATCAGATTTCCGGAAAGGGGTGTGTGTGGGGTGGGGGTGGGCGGGGTGGTGTTGGTTTTGCTACAGAAAAATGACATGGCCGGGCGTTACAACTTATTTCAGCTGGACTGCCAACGTACCTCCAAGATCAGCACAGAGGAATCTATTTACCATTATCAGGCTCATCATCGTTTTTGCAGTGCATGTACTTAGCATTTGAGGGATGAACCAATATTGGCATGCTGTTGTTAATGGCCAGTGTGTGGCTAGTTGCATCGGGAAATCCCAGTGGAGTTGGGGTGCACGTGTGTGTGTGTGTGTGTGTGTGTGTGCGTGCGTGTGCGCGCGCGTGCGTCCTGACACTGTATGGCATGGCTAACAGGAAGCAAGGCACCCCGGGGCCATCTGCTCTCTGCCACGGCTCACATGTCACACTGTGACAACACGGCATTATTGATTCACACAAACCACATCCGCTTCTGTGTGTGTGCATACAGGCGCATGTGTGTGTGTGTGTGTTTATACAGAGTGCCAGTGAGGACAGAGGGTAATTGATTGACACAAGCACATCGGCCACTGCTTTTCCCTGGCCTTGCGCGTATCATGCACACATGACTGTAACGACGTGAAACGCACGCTCTGTGTGAACAGGCACATAATTAGGGAAAAAGGCAGGTGCCCGTGTTTCAAAAAACGTAGAATAAATATATTTATAAAAGCTGGAAAATAGATAAAGGCTTTTTGGGGGCTTTTATCAGAATATCCACTACGTAGCTCAATACATAAGACAATAAGTGCAACCATTTAACCTTGCCCTATATTAATATTCTGCAGCGTTTCCAAGGGTGTGGGCCCGTTGGCAAGGTCAACCAGTGTCTCTGTAGGCTGATCATTATCTGCTATACCCACCATAACAGGAAAGGTAGAACATGCTTTTATCTCCTATCTAAAGTGGTTGATATGGTAGGGGGTCGGGGGAGGGGGGGGTTGAGACCGCCAGTGGTGTGTGTTGAGGATGCAGCAGCAGCACAGGAGAATAACAGTGCTTTATACCTGAAATGATAATTAAAGGCCGCATGGGAGCCGTGATGGCAACACTTCTATATTTAGTGGCCTCTCACATGTCCCTGCATTTTTCAAGGCTCTGCGCCGTTACCTGATACTGAGAGCCAAGTCTCATGGTAATCGCTGGTTTGTACCCCGTGCGTGTGCGCGTGTCACTTCCACCGGATTGTGTGTTCACGCAGTGTGGCGCGCACGTGTGCAATTACGCGCGCGCACGCTTGCGTTTGGCCCAGAGACATATATAGGGAACAGGAGAAAGAGAAGGTGAGAGTACATTGTGGGGAGAGAAAAAATAAGATATAACCTTTCAGTCGGTGCCTGCACAGCACCTGGGCTCCGCTCCATTCAGTGTTTCAATGGAGCTGGCCTATATTATGCAGCAGCCAGTATTCGGAGTGCTCCCAGCTCAGGAATAATAAAATGAGCACACTAATAATTGATCAAATTATCAAAGTGCGGAGACATGGAGACACGGAGATGTTTTCAGACAGGACGTTGCGGGCCTGAGGTAAACACTGCAGGCTGCTGTGTTAGGTATGATAAAGCAAAGCCCGGCTGATGCTATTGTCCGCAACCGAATGACTGGCCCACACCCCTAGCCAGCCACTCAGGAAAAGAAACACCCTGGTTGTCTGCATTATTTATTTACACTCACTGTTTGCCAGCAGACATTCCTTAGGCTCTCCTGAGGACAGTGAGAAGTATGAACACCGGACGGGTGTGGGAGGCCTTTGGGGAGAGGTGAGGCTGTGGCTAACATCATACATGCTCAGGGAGCCTCTATGAAAACAGACACTCACAAACCTGCAGCATCACATAAGCAATGCTTGTTAAATAGGAATATAGGACAGTGTGCTGCTCATGAGCTGGCTATGCCACCAAGAGTCTGTGAGATGCCCATTCACGGGATGAATATCATTGCGTACATATAACAAAAACAACAATTAAGGCCCACTCTGTCATGTCAAGTAAAAAGGAAAGATATCAAACAGAATGTCTGATTTTACGATACATTAAGTTACACATGCTTTAAACGCCGCATGCTTCTTTTTCCATATGTCAACAATGTAACATTGCATTTGCAAAACTTTTTTCTTCTCTTTAAATCAAATAAGAGAATTAACATGAACAGCCACGCTGCTAAAGAGTTAAAGTGGCTCACCAAAGAATTCCAAACTAAAGCAGAACGTTTGTAACAAGAAACAAAGGTCTTTGTACCGTAAGCATTTTGGAGACAGAGATAGAGGAAGAGAGCTCCCAAGGCCTGTTCCTGAAAGAGAGTATTCATGTCATGAGTAGGAGCCCAGAGCTGGCTGAGTTGGTAGGAAATGTTACTGAGATTACAGTTGCTGGGCTGATGGGGGTAAACACAGTGGCAGATGGTGAGCAGCCGAGGCCCATGCAGAAAAAGGGGGTACATTACAAGGGGGTGGGAGGGATTTTGGCTTCTTCGAGTAACGCTAAGCTCTGCTGTGCTTCAGCCTCCACCGGGAGACAGTGTCCTTGTTAGAAGGGCAGTAAAGTTGAATGCTGGTAAGAAAAATGCAATTATCCGTTTTTACCTCGTCAACCACATCTTGCCTGCTAGCTCTTCATTATGTCCTAAATTCAGTTATTGAATCAATACACTTCATCTAATTCATTTCAGAGCTGGGACATGATAATTATGTTCTGATTATTTAAAATTGGGCAAATTGGGAACATTTTATACTTCAATAATTAATAGAATTATAAAAAGAATTATAAAGTATATATGACAAAGGTAGTTAAGAATCTATCTTGATACAGAAGGTAACATGCTATCATCATTCCATCTGATTTGATTAATAAGGACTGTCTCATATGGGCCCATATGGGATTGTGGAAAGTTGTTTGTAGATGTATATTATGCTGTTGTTTTGTGCATAAGGAGAAAAATACATAAATATAACAATCTACATGAGATATGATCTCTCATGTCGCTGTGAGCAGTGAAACCTCCCTTTTGTTCAGGTTTTCCCTTTTCTTCTCTGCAGACATGTCATCCATATGGAGATTAATGACTTCCGCACTGTCCTAGATCCACTCAGCCACAACGGAGGGGGAGAGGGGTGCAGGCATATGCCCACAACACCATGCTTTTTACCTACCACCATCATCCCCCATATCTCCTGTCAGATTTCAGTTTGTTTGGGGAATCCCCAACAACATGGACCCAACCCAACCCAACTGCCACCTATTGTTTCCACTCTCTTACACACACACACCCACTCACACTGAGACACAGGGAAACGGGGGCACCTGGCTATCAGCATGCTCCAGACAACCTGATCCATGCTGTTTTCAAACAGTCTGAGGATTGACATGCAGGGATTTTTCACTGGATGTTTTCCAGGTGTATTCCAGGTATGAATTAATCATCCTCCATCAGCACATCACCCTGCTCCCCCCGTATACAAGCACTAAACGGAGGAAAACAATGCTCAAGTCAATAAAGCCCATTCTCTGGTTTTTAATGAAGCTCCTTCTTGGCCAGACCCTGAGAGCTGCTCTCTGAGGCAGACAAACGGCTGAGGTCAAGCATGTAATTTCAGAGGTTGGCTGCTGTTGTAGGGTTAGAAAACAAACAATGTACTGTGTCCCTAACCCCATTCATATTAATATAATATGCCACATCTATAATTGAACATTATTTTTAATAAATATGTTTACAGCAAAGCAAAATGTAAATGGTGAGTCGATACTAAAGCCCATAGCTTATGACCAGACTCTATGCTACCTTACAATCATCAGCGCTCAAACATCACACCATTTTCCATGTGTGAATAACATACAACACATAACATATATTTCATTGTAAAGGAGCAAAGCAAAGAGACTACTCTAAAACCCAAAGGTCAGTGTTTTGAACTAAAAATACAAACCACTTGATAATTTGGAGACACATAAACCCAGGTGTGCTACAGTACTTAGTGGGGGAGGGTGCCATCATAACACATCTCTCTGTACTGCATGGTTCAAAACTCATTATTTTATGTTGTCTCCAGGCAAGCACACTTTCTCTAGCCACAAAGGACAGAAATGGCTGAATATACTGTATACAGGTGGAGAGCAGTCAATGCTAGAATAGAGACAATGAAAGGATAGGCTCTTTCAGAGCCAAATGTGTGGGAAGTAATCACTGCAAAACTATTTTAGCCCAGGCTGGCTTTTACAAACATATAGTGACTTGTTATTTCTGAGAGGCAGATCGTTTTGTTTAAGTATATTTGTCTTACCGGTAATGCCTAGACTCAACATCGGTGAGTGGGTACTCTTATTTTGGGCTCAAATTTTCTCACAAACAGGAAACAGAGGTTGGCTTATAGTGGGCTGTTGCCACACCACTCTCACATGTCAAAATGTCACTATTAGAAAATGTATCCCCCACCTCTGTTAAAGTAAAAGTACACATAGACTTGCCTCATTATGACAGTAAAACATGGTCTCACAAGTGACCAAA
Organism: Aphredoderus sayanus; assembly: GCA_027564795.1. Lineage (NCBI taxonomy): Eukaryota > Metazoa > Chordata > Actinopteri > Percopsiformes > Aphredoderidae > Aphredoderus > Aphredoderus sayanus. Next base: position 15,025 of record JAODUG010021511.1, read on the forward strand.
TACAACCGGTGATGAACAATGTCTATCTCCATTACTAAAACACTGATGAAAGGAGATGCAGGGGGTATATTGTTCTTGTCTTCAACACCCACAAAGCTAAAACAATGTTAATGAGGTACATAGAAACTGGTTGAATTTAACTAACTGTTGGCCTACCATATTAGAAGAAAAACTACATTACAAACACAGAGGCAAAACTCCAATAGCAGCTTAAACCACTCATTGAGTATACTGTCAAACAATGTCAACAACACGACATTGAGCAATCTGCAGCGATCATAAAAGGGGTGGGTCAGTAAAAACATGCAGCTATATTCAAAGAGTTATAACAACAACTAGCAATGACAAACATAGAAGTGCCATAATGTTAAATAATTTATGCATTCATATAAAGGCATTGTGAGTTAAAAGTAAAATGTATGGAATATCTAATAACACAAAAACAAAGCAAGTCTAGTTCTATTCAAGGATGTAGCTGGACTGTTTTAAAACATCAGACCAGATGGAGAATTTCCCCACCTGTCATACATTAAAATGAACACAAATCAACATTGTCTGTCAGAAATGCTTCAAAATCATAATATAATATAGCCTAAGTATGATATGAATAGAAATATATTAGATAAAACGGTATTCCATAGCCTTATTTGTCATATAATTTTAATAGTTTTTTGTGATGTTTATTACTTAGGTCCCTTATTATAGAATTCCAGTTTTTCCCAGTTGTTTGATCAGTTGTTTTGTCTGAAGGCACCTGAAAGAATGCATACTTTTTTTAATCTGTCTAAACAAAACCATTTACCCAAAATCTTATTTTTGGATTGTAACAAATCAGCAATGACAATGCACCACTCCCAGTCAAAAGAGTGCATGTTAAAAAAACTGGAATGTTCAACTGGAAGTTCAGATGGAATGCTCAGCTTTAACATGAAAAACGTCTGTCCACAATAACAGCCGGAAATTTGCTTTAACACAGTCAAATGTAATCATATCACAATATTGTTTTTTTGTTTTTATTACATAATCTTTTGGGACTGATGGAGTCTACTCTGCAATGGATGGAGTAGCAAATATACAGTCATCTCCACCCATCTGGAAAACACAGACTACAATGACCCAGATCGTACAGTGGGCATAAGCTCTTGAGACATCTTGCCATCAAGACAGCCAAGCCAAATGCAGCTCCAGGGCACAGGTTTCCAAAGCAGACAAAAGAGTTCCAACTGAGATGCACAGAGGAGTGCATGTTAAACAAGCAGGCTGAAGACTGCATGCCACTCTTGTTTTCCTGCAGGGCCTTCCTTTCCCTCTGTCTCATCCCTTTGATATGTGGCACAACCTTCCACCTTCAGGGGCCAAGGTAGACGCAAGGGGATTGTTAAATATTACATCCTTAGATGAAATGCTTGATATGAATCATTGACTAATCCCCAAACCACCACCTTCCGGCATGATAACCGACCAGCACAAGCGTTAAGATTGTAATTTCAGAGCACTTTTGGGAATTCAATGCCAATTTGTAGCAGTTTGTTAATGGCTGCTAAGTAAAGCAATTGCCATTGAATGAAAGTTAAATGCTAAGAAAATGCATAGTCTATTGCATAAAAATAACTTCCTTCTCATTCTGAATGTGGAATACAGTAGCAGAGGTAGGCTGGACTATTTTCACATTTCTCTGAAAGGTAGTGTCTCCTCATTAACACCTTATACTATCTATCTGTCATGTAGCTCTTTTGACAGGGGGTGCTGAAATTTGGGGGCCTGTCCAGTTATGCCTTGGGGCCTAAACACATTAACTCAATCGTTTTTTTGTCCCATGACATGTGTCTGGCCTATTCCTCTTGCACGATTCATAATATAGGTCTAATAACGAACAGCTCTGTAATCCATTCAGGGACAAGAGTCAGATAGATACCTACTATTGAATCGTTTATAATACAGACAATGCTTTCCAATACACGAGATCAACACTGCGTTAGCCTATATATAACATTTCCCCCTTGGATAATGAGGCTCCCTTTACTGGAAAGCGGCTGCTTGGCTGCCTGTGTCATTGCAGTTGACAGCGGATATGGGCGGGCTTACCACGTCGGGAGGTGTGACAGTAGATCGTGTCTCATTGGCTTGACAAACAACCCGAACATCAAATCAGGGTGGTTCATAAGTGATGCGGAGTTGGCCGATTGCATATCGCTGCGCATCTAGGGTAATGGGGATTTAATGGTGAAGCACAGAATTAGACCTACCCATCCCCCGTTGTCTTGAATCCAGATGTTAAGAGGACCATTTAAATACTCCGTCATCCACTCTGCTATGTGGTCCACTTGCGACGTCATCTCCTTGCTGGCGCATTCCACACACACTGTGCCTCCGAACTCAAAGAAAGCAATAATCCGCCCCCAGTTCACACCGTCTCTAAACAGTTCATCTATAACGTCGCTAAACCTTCTCTGCGCTGTGGTGGACGTGAGATACAATTGTTGTGACATTTCTATAAAGTCCGGCTGGTATTGCCTTTCAAGTTCATCTCCAGCCTCACGCAATACCCTATGAATAGCTGCGTGTGGATCCGGTTGGGATACCCTTTTGGAAAGATGGGGGATGTTATCCGGCCCGGCGTTAGCTCCACGACATCGTCTAACCAAAGTCGGCGGAGAGGCAACTACTGAGCCGTTATTAGCAGCATCTTCACCTCCTTCATCATCAAATTCCCACACATATCCACGCTTGTAGAGTTTATGGCAAATATACTTTTCCACAATAGTGCGGTTACACTCGCTCGCCATAGCAGCTTAATATGGCACTTGATTCAGATAAGAGTTCAATATCTAAATAACACGCATTCCCAAAGAAGCTGTGTTCTGTTGGCTACATGTAAATACCTGCTTAATAAAAAACACTGCAATAGTAGAAAACAGTAATGCAGGAATGAACCCCTTGATCGAGTGTAAATAACATCAATATTTTCTTAAAAGCAGAAAATTAAAGATCCCTGTAGGAAATAAGTCGAAAAATAGGATGTCCGTTTTAGAAGTGCTCCGCACAATCTTTTCCGATGCCTTGGTGAGAAGTAGCGACCTTCCTTTTTGCACACAAATCCAAGATACGGAAGAGGTCAGAAGAGTGTTAATCTACGCGTATGCACATAAAACTAGACATGGCTGCGCTGCAAAACACTAAGGAAAGACAAAGTTGCACGTGCCCTGGATGGGCAATAACACCAACTATTTTAGCAGCAGTCGCGCACGACCAGGCGCGGAAGTGAGAGCCAGAAACGGTTGGACTGGATTCCGTTCCCTCAATTTGCTCCTCATATCCTAGTTTCACTCCCTTCGATACGTCATCTACGTAAAGTAATTCCTTAAACGTTCGCTTGGAGACTCCAAGTGCTCAAGAATGGGAATAAAATGTCCATATCACTACCGCCAATGCTGCTAAACATTGTATTTTCATATTCAGATACATTTGATATATTTAAGCTCGTATAGGAAAATAAGCTTTAACTGTGCTGGGGAGTAGTCCACTACAAGATCCTGGAACATGCCGTTCTACAAAACTGAAGTTGTCCAGCATCCCCTTGTGGATGATAGGTAGCCATTCATATAGAAACACTTCATTCGTTTTATAATCTGCTTATTTTCCAAGTGTTCCATGTTCTGAATCTTATTTATATTTCAGCGTCTGTGTCGTATACGTCCCAATCTAGATCTGGATTCATATGATGGGACAAAGCCCCTCTACCATTTTAGCGTTCCATGATCTGAGATATATCGCTGCTGCTCTGACAGTTAGTCTACACTCATGGAAGATTAAAATTGGCTTCTCAAACAGAATACTGAAGATATGCTGTCTTCCCAAGAAAAACAAAACAAATAAAGAAACAAGCATATAGGCCTACATCATATTTCAGAAAGTCCCTTTATTTAAATGTACACTGGCTTCTCAACAAGGTACAGCCATGGTTTCCACCACTGAGATTTCCTATGAAACAATGATTGATATTTAAGTACACACAGATTTAATTTTAGAGTAGTTTATCCGTCCATCATGAACTGTGTAGGACTAACATCCCATACACACTTTTCTGGCACCATTTTAGGCAGCCAAAAAGAACTGGAATGTTTGGATTACGGTTAGATGGTTTGACTTTCCCAGTAGAAAACATTCCACTTTTTAGCCCTGACAAACTCCTTCAGTTGCTTTAGCAGTATGTTTTGAGTCATTGTACTGCTGCAAAGTGAAGCACTGCCTAATGAGTTTTTAGGTATTTGGTTTCATCTACATAATTTCTTAATAAAGACAAGGAGGCAGGTCAAACGGCACATACAAAAGCCATAATACTTCATGTATAAAATAAGAATACTTTAGATGTTTTACATCATTCTAGTACAGGTTCATCTTTGTCTCATCTGACCATACATCAGTTCCAGAAAAATACATATTTTTTATGCTTTTTTTGGCTGCTTGGCATGTTCTTTAGGCATAGGCTTCCAGTGTTTTGCACATCGTAAGCAATGTCTAACAGTTGACCCACCTTATGTTTTGTCTATGCCTCTGATTGTTTTATTCTTATTTTAAGCCTCATGTTGAAATAGAACAGCAAGACTAAATGTAAGGACATAAGGATCTCTAGTACTCTTAGTTCAATTACACACATCGCCAGTAAATTCATGAAATCCCATATGTCCCTTAAAATAGGGTGACTAAAAAAAATCATAGATCACTAAAAGTTCACTCAATTTAGATATTAATATCTATAAACAAGCTGAATGTGTGGATTGTAATATCATATTTAATTATTTCCAGTTAAATACAGTGAATACAGGACCAAAAAATAAAACAAAATAAAAAATAAAATAAAAAAACATACCATTGACCAGATAGGCCTACTTGCTGAATTGATATAATTAGGTGGGCTTCATATTTAACATTTGTGTTCTACTGTGTAATGAGGTAATTTGTATAAGATTGAATAACTGGCCTATATTCACCTAGATGTTGTGTTGGCCACATTTAGGCATTTGTATGTCTATGCTAACACACTACATCTACTGTAGCTAATCTGGTAGGGATGTCTGTCCAGGTGTCATGACCTTGCAGGTAGGGGCACGTCTGTGGCTGACTGTCATCAATAAACCTTGTCCAACTCAGTTCATTGCAGAGTATCTCTTTACTCTCTTGACAGAAAATGACCTCAACAATATAAGACAAATACACACTATGATAAAAATAGAGAAGACTATTTCCTTTAGGGATTTTATTTTATTTACCATGTAAGAAAATAAGACAACAAATTGTTCCACTTCTCACATTTTATTCCAATGGCACACAAGGTGAAATTCTAACAAGTTTGGCAAAATCAAAAAAGTGAAAGCAAGAAAATGTCTAAAGTAGGTGAGAACAGAAGCAGAGTGCATTTTAATGCGCATTTTCTTTACTCCGTTTACTCAAACTATGATCATTTAAATATTTGAGGATGATGCCATTAAATGGGGGGAGATAACCATGATCATTTTATAAATAATACATCTTATCGGTTTGTTTTAACATGTGAGCATAGGCTTGTCTTGCATAGCTTAAAAGTGTTAAAACAAACCTGCTTTTAGCTACATGTTCAATTAATTGTCGCTACCACAACCTCTAAAAGTAATAAAAGCAATATTTGTACATAAAGGAGAAGCTATTAAGTGCAGGACAGTATGCCTTTAACCAATATCAAATGAGAACATCATCTGAGTCATCCATTCTCACTCTCATATCTTGGAATTGCGTAAGGCCTTGTCTTTATCTAAAAATATCAGATTAATGCACAAGAAACTGTTCACAATGAAATGTCACGAGCCAGTAAACCATATGTGGGTTAGGCCACATTATCCTATAATTTCTTAAGGCTTGGAATGGGTCCCCACAACTGTAGTGCTCCACTGCTATTTAAACAATTCTACGATAAATAGAGCAGCGACAACAAAATAAATCCTCAAATATTTTGCACTGCCTCTACAGAAATTGTCTTAATACATTTTGGCATTCAAATTTTTAAAAAAATATGACTACTTTCTGATTTGTATGCTTTGTATTAAAGTACATTCTCCACATGTGACACAAAAGGAAGACTTTACAGTTCGATTATTTATTTCTCTCCCTTGAAACAAAACATTGGGATGTTCATAAAGTAAATTGACTTTTTCAAAAGCTTGACAGATATCAGAAGGAACTCATGTGTAGGAAATGTGCATTACAGGGACTTCCCTGTAGTTCTGTTGAAAATATTTTTCACTTTGGGTCTTTTGAAAAAACAAATCTCTATCGCCCTCAATAGGAATAAAGGTGCATTGCTCAAACCAGCAAGTAATGCTCCTGGCCCTGCCCTGACTGACACTACCACTTCAATGGATCCAAGATTCAAGAGGAACCCCTTCCCGAGGTGGTTGAATATGTACACAGACACACAATACATTTATGCTGGATACCCTTCCTGATACACATTTACTGTAAGCACACAGATAAATCAGTTAAACAAAGTAAATATCACCCCCCAACACACATACGCACACGCACACAGCACTGACCTTTTCTTATACTTTCCCATACATTTGATTGAACTATAAATGCTGAAAACTATATATTTTGTGTAAGTTAATTAGGTTTTTGCAATTGAAATCTTAATAAAAAAGTGTTCCCACTTTTAGCACTACAGGTGCCTATTATCCTTTCATCTTAGCTAATGCACTAGCTAAGGAAACAAAACAGTTTAAGGTGGACATAATGATGGCCATAACTGGTTTAACACACAGCAGGTGAGAATCAAAACGGGGCTGCTTTGCCTGCAAAGACTTCATGGACAAAAACCTAGACAAGAATGGACTTATTTGGAGAAATAACCATTTGAACAAAGAATTTGAACAAGGTGAGACCAGCTGCGTGATACTTGTATGCATCATATCATCACACAGTATGATGAAAGATGAGCATTGTTATTGTGGTTTTCTCTGGCCCCTGGTGGGGAAAATAAAATTCAGGCCACATTTGGAACAACCAGACAGGCGGGCAACCATTAACATTACTTTTCAGCTCTGCAAAACACTGAAATCACGAACGGGCAAGTGGTGACAAGGTGGCCCATACAAGTGTAGGTTGATGACAAGGCCTACTTTAACATCAGGCTGAGAGATGTTTAGACTGCCCTCATGCCTTTTTCAGTAAGGCTGCTTGCACAAAAGAAACAGGTGCACACATTCAACTTAAAAGTCGCTGGAATGCCTTCAAAGGATAGAAAATAAGGTCTATGGAAAATGTAATGTTGAACATGAACAACTATGGAGTATCTGTCATTTCATCTGTATAGGTAATATCAAAAGGTGCACAATAAGTCTAGACTTCTTGTCCACCTTTTGTAGAGCGGTGCAGCTGAAGAAAAGGGGTAAAGGGGAAGGGGTGATGTTGTTGGGTTTCTGTGTCATCACTTCTTACTCCCGTTTATCAGCTGCTTTGGACTGCTCCCTCTGAATCATGCAGCGACGAACAATACTGTCAAAACTCCCAAGGTAGAACAAGGCAATGGTCCGAAACAGCCCCATGGTCACAATCTGCACAGCGGTCAAATAAAGGTCAGACTTACAGTCTACACAAGGAGTTTCCAAAAAATGTTTTTTTAAAGCACGGCCTCTAAATAAGTGGTCCATCGTTTACAAAGGTTGCAAAGTTACAGCATGAATCACTTGTTTATGTAATATTAATGTACTCGGGCCATTATAATAATGGAACATAAAATATATGAACATTTTATAATAAAAGTGGCAATATAAATAAATATAACCATAGACATTATCTAAATTATGATGCAATACTGATAACCTCGGGCCTATAACTGTAAGCCATGACAGAAAATACCAGGAGTTGGCTATACCTGCTGCAGGCCTTCTGTGATGGAGGTGACCGGGGACATTCCACAGGTGAGTGCCGAGAGCATGTAGCCATCAGGCCCAACAGAGCTGTTAAAGTTCCCCTGCTGCAGGAACAAACCAGAGGAGTGGAGAATGAGCTTAAAATAAAACTATTACAGTCAAACGTGTCAAATGGCCCTTTAGAATTGAACACAGGAGTCTGGCGGAAGTCTTACCACAGCATCTCGAACAACAATTTTGGCTACTTGTTCTGGCTGACAAACTCCTGAAGTCTCAGAGATCAACTTGGTCTCTAGAGGCTGTGGACGATTAAAGAACATAATGAAATACAAATACATCTACATTTAAAAAAGAAGAAATTGTGTTCAATCATTTAACATTTGTAGCGGATTTTCAAGCTATCGGCCAATCAGAGCAGGTTTACTCTTGGTCAACGGTAACGACAACAAGCCTAAAATTTAACCTTATGCAAAGGTCTTGCATAAAATGGATAGATCCCATGGCTGAATGTACACTACTGTTATAAGCCTATACAGTAGTATTGCGTTTGTTAACCTTTGTTTTATTCTCCTCGGCCAGTCCTGGAGTGTCTGTGTCTGGGGGGTAGGCCACTGTCACATAGATATTGTATGGCTTCATCTGGACCAAGGAAAGCCACAACACACTCAGCAACATGCCAGAACCATTTCAACTTCATCATATCAATGAGGACCTACTTATACCAATACTGAGATAAGGACACTACAGAGCCGACTGTTTAACAAAAGTTCAATAGTGCTTTAAGAACAGCCGTCTATAACTATAATAATTTAAAGTTTCTAATAATTATTTACAGTGCTTTACAGTCAGGATCGGAAACAGAAGAGACATCGGTTATACAAGGGTGTCCCTTTAGCCAAAGCATTACAAAGCTTACCTCCATCTGCAGTGACTCTGCTAACCCACGAAGTGCAAACTTCGAAGGGGAGTATGCTGTGTAGCCAAAGAGACCAATCTGACCGGCTTGGGAGGACACAAACATGATACGCCCCATCCTTCGCTCCTTCATTGTTGTTATAACTGCACGTGTTGGATATACACTGCCTAGGTAGTTCACTTCCATAAGCCTCTGTTGGAAACAAGTAAACATTTGTCCGTATTATATTGTGCCTGTGTGAACATACATTTACCATGTGCTGTTAAAGACAGATCAGTTCAAACTTAAGACTGAAATATAGGAATTGTGATCAAATATTCCACAGATGCCAGAACTCCTTCTTTCCTCAAGGGTGGATATTAAATAAATATCTCATATTTTGGGTCTGGGCATATTTATGGGGATTTATATAGTAGGTCAAGGAAAATCTGACAAACATTTTCATATCATATCATATCATATCCTAATAAATGACAGTTACATTCCATAAAAAAGATAAACTCCTTTACATCCCATAATGTACATTACAGAAGATCAGCTCTTCATAATGGGTCCTAATAATGACCCTAGTTACTTACTTTAAAGCGATCCACCTCAACTTCCTCAAACTTTCCAGAAACAGATATGCCGGCACAGTTAACAAGCATATCCACCGGCCCTAGCTTCTCTTGGGCCTGCGCATGAGAGCACACATTCACTTCAACTACTTTGTGACCTGATGAATAATTTAAATGAGAGGTATTCAGTGGAACCCTGTAGATAGAATTACCTGTTTTATCACATTCTCCACTTGACCATAATCTTTGGAAACATCCACAGATATGCAGAGCACCACCTGACAGTGGCAGCAGCAGATTGCATAAGGTAAATAAAATATTTTGAGCCAAATATGAGTAACATGGCATGTATGGACAGTGGGCAGAATCACAAATGACACTAAAATAAGTGGTATTTTAATTTCCTAAAAGTGTGCAAAAGCCAAACATACCTGCTTGTCATTTATGGCACATTTTTCTACCTCTTTCTTGGCTTGAACCAATTTAGTCTAAGGAAATAATGAAGATAATTAAAATGTTAAAGATGTGTGTGGTAACCTAATACATATTTTCAACAATCCTGCAAATATAAGCTAAATAAACAGCTGACACAAATTCATATTTGCGTTTCATTGTGTGGCTTCTCTGCCAACCTCATCCCGGGCCACTAAAGTAATGAAGGCTCCCTGCTTGTAGCACTCCATAGCAATGCACTTTCCAATCCCACTGGACCCTCCAGTCACCTGAGAAAGCACAGACACGCTTGAATTCAGGATCATTTTAGGTGGAATACATAGGCCTATTCCAAATGAGCTAGTAAACGTTTTAACAGTAAATAAATGCGTTGCATGCTGTATGGCATTATTATGTGTGATATGTGATTATGACAGATATTAACTGTGTGGGCGTGTCATACAATCATATACTGTAGTCTGAATTCAACGTCAACAGTAGTCTACTGTACTGTATACTAGCTGCACATAAATCGTTGCACAACAGTTACTTGTAGGTAGACAACGTGATCGTTTAACTCCAGGCTGGGCTACCTTCCTAGCTGCGTAGCTAAGAAATAGTACAGTGGCGAAACACTCGCTTGTCTGATAAACTCACCACGACGTGGGCCCCGTTCAGTTTCAATGGTTTAGGGCTGATCAGTGGTGATATCATGTATAAAAGCAACACAAAGGCAACGATGAATGCAGCAACAACAAGCAGCATAATGAATGGCATTAACAGCCACCAAGAATTGATGAAGAGCCAATCCGTGATCGTTGCACTCAATCCTTCTTCAGAGGACATAGGTGAATCTGATTGTCGTTAGCTAATTCGCTAACTAGCTTCTGAGGGCAAATATCGAAGGCAAAAGTCAGGATCTGGTGAAAGGGTTATCGAAATAGATTTTCAGAGGCGGAGTTATTGTAGCTTTTTGGCAGTCAGTCAAATGGATCACATCCAAGATAAATGATATCGATGAACCTTGGCTCGACAAAGCGCGCTATGCAAGAACCAAAACAAACCTAACAGTGCAATAACGGACGCTACGCAGACACTGGGGCACGTGGTATTTGTAGTTCTTAATTTACAAGGTCATTTGTGATTTAATAAATATGGACAACAAATCCCTACATGCAATCGTCCTCTTCCTCATTGAGAAGGAAGCTGAGAGGAAGCTCCTCTCCTTTCTCAGTGCTGCTAGAGGCACACATAACACATACTCACTGTAAATGTTCTAGCAAGTGTTGCCAGACACAGAGCACCAAACAGATTTACGCTGAACGTTTTCAGACAATTAAATAGTATTTAGACTTTCACCTCCTACCTGCCAACAGGGGGTGTTGCAGCACGCTTTACTCACCCTGAGATGTGTATTCACTTGTATTGTATGTTAATTGAATTATACATTCACACGTATTTTCTGAAATGTATATAATTCCTTCAAGCACATTGAATATGTATTTGTTAAAAAATGAAATTACTTCAAACTAATTAGGGATAAGTTTGTAAATGACAATTGTAGCTGGACATTTTTACAGTAATTGAATATACATATAGGCTGACTGATTAGAGGCTAATTTTAAATATTTAGTATAAGATAAATGGTATTTTTTATTACTATTACAAATAACCGTATGCTAAACTGGTGACATATTACTGAAATTATTAAACAGCACTTTAGACTCATAACGTTTATTTACAGTTAATGGGAAACAAAGGACAAACATAAGAAAAAATAAGGAGCCACGAGTGACCTCTCCACAAAGTAGGTATCTAAAGACAGCACTTAACGGTAAACTGAAACTGAAAGCTAATATTGTCAACACTTTAAGAGCATAAAAGTAGTTGTATACAAACTTGAAGAGAGTTTACATGAAATGTGCACATATTATACATTTTGTAGTAATGGTGACAAGGCACCAAAAATATATTGTTGTATGACACAACGCAAAAATAAAGAATTACAGTTTGCAACATGTTTAGAAGGCACATGGTACAAATTGCCACATTCATTGGCAACATATTCTCATACTGGACCTGCATTCTGTTATTAAGTGAATATTATTGTGAGCTCACAAAATGTACATTATGGCTCACTTGACACACCTTTGATAATATACCTAAATCTAATATTCACTTAGGATCAAATCGTTAATTAATAAATATGAATCAAGTCGTACTGCATTGTGTGGGCTCTAATCATAATCTTTCCTGGCCCAGCATCTTCTGTCATGAGGGTACCACTGTCTTGTCTCGTCAAGATGTGACCAAATGTGTCAGTGGTGTCCCATTATATTTTCAGTAGGACTTTGTCCAATGTCAGAGTAACAAGCAATGCATAATCAATGAAGAGGAGTTTGAGAAGGCCCAAATGAGAAGAGCAACGGAGCACTTCTGAGTTTCTAATAATGATATACATAATGCTGGCATGGTCAATTTAGTGATCAACCAATCATACCGATGTTTAGGAGGGACACACCCAATGCAGCTACCATCCTGAGTCTGCTGGCCTTAAATCCATTACACTCATCACTGTGTATAAACAAACGCCTATATTCCACCATATTCCTATAAAAAGCAGAACTATATGGAATAACATGCATGATAGTTGTACTTTTCCCAGACTTGGTTACAGATATATTTATTTGCCAATTTCTGTTGACTACTAAATGTTTTTAATGCAGGCATTTCTTACATTGAAGTAGTTGACTAATGGAAATTAACACGACAGGGAATTATAATTCAGGTTCAGATAAACTAGGAATGATCCCAAAAGATGTAGGCTAAACCTAATTCAAAATAAATTAACCACAACTTCCATGTAACTCCTGATTATTTCAATAGCCTAATTGTCATTACCTTGGTGTAATTACCATATTTTCGATTTGTCCTGCTGCTATCTTTTGCAATATATGCTCTAGATATGTCTTACATCGTCTTGGACAGCAGAAGACATCAAAGATTCTGGCTGTATTAATGGGTGTTTGACTCACTAGCAGTGATACACCACCAGGAGTTGTGAAACGTTGAGAAAATATGAGAAAATATGAGAAACAAAGAAAGTGAGTGAGGGGGGAAAAAAATAAACACTTCACAATCACAAATTCTCTGCTTTGGCTGAAATGTCCATTTAGCCTTCCTGTCCAAAATCTTCTGTAAATTTCTTCAGCTTCACCAGGTCTTGATCATTAACTGTGGGCTTCGTGTTGGACAGAGACCTCAGCATGTCAGACTGAGAAAGAAAAAATATGAAATAAAAAAAATACAGACAAAATAAATTACACATCAACAAAAGGTATCCAAAAAGTTAGTGTTACTTACCATGCTAACCACAGGTTCCAATAGCTTTTCCCCAGGAACATCCATCCATGTCATCTCAATGGCATTGGGATCCCCAGGAGAGCAAGGGGTTAAAAGGTCATCTACAACAATATTGGGGTCGTCTCTCGATGGTCCCCGTACCTGATAGTGCACATGTAGACCAACCATTAGCAAGGTAGAACAGAACAACCTTGGAGTAAACCAATAAACTATACATACTAGGTTCTCAATTTGGGAGGGATCATGATATGCTTTTGAAACATTATATAACGATATCTTCATAAAATATTATATTAAAAGATAAAATAGCTACTTATGTTTGGGGTTTGTGGCTCAAAATGTTAAAACCCACTGCTCCTTGTTACATATATTCTAAAGACATACCCGTTTGAAGTGGGTAGCTGACTGGACTTTTCGAACAGGCTGCATTAGTGCGTCTCTGACAATGATGCTGACATCGGCCCCTGAGTAGCCATCCGTTTTCTTGCCTAGAGTGATAAAGTCTGATTCGGTGAGGCTGTTGGGGGTGGAGCCAAGGTTGAGCTTAAACATGAAGGAGCGGGCATGGTCTTCAGGCAGAGGTATGTAGATTCTCTTCTCAAATCTGAAATGTTATCAGAGGTGTACATTGAGTAATGCTAGTGCAATGCTGGAGAACAGCATTATGGGTATTCACGATTAAACCAAATTACCTTCTTCTGATGGCAGAATCTAAAGTCCATGGGATATTGGTTGCCCCAAGTACCAGCACTCCCTCATTGTCATTGCCCACTCCTGTAAAAAAATAAATAAAAATAAAACCCGATTAAAAGTTTTTTTTTTTTTAAAGTGCCGTTGTATTCTCGGACAGCTAACCTGACATGCCAGATGGATTGTTTCACAAGTCCATCTGGGAAGCTGTCCATAGGAACTGTTTGTTTAGGGTGGTTTCTGTCATAAACATCTTGTGACTTGATTGGATAAAGCATTTGTCTGTCACTGTAACTTCAATTACTCTGACCAACGAACCATATGACGTATGAAATTAAACTATTGCCGAAACCAGTTGGGAGTAGATAGAAAATATATTTTCCGTCTAAAAAGGCCTTCAATGCTGTTCTATTTTCAATGAAGATTTAGTCTTCAGTTGAGTTAAAACTGACGATATAGCATCATCTACGTTTACCTTTGTAGGATTCGCCAATGTTATTTTCAAGTCGCTTTCTCTGTTGTCACAACTAACGACAACACTGATTTGAGAGTTCAGATGCTACTCGGACTACAATCACCTTGATCCAGGCCTTTCCAGACTGATTCTCGCAGCGAAAATAAATTGAAGCTTGCGAGATCAGGATGGGCAAGGCTATCGGACAGCTGCAATGCCTGGTCATTTCATAATGAACCAAATAATAAAAATGCAGTAGTGAAACTAAAGTAGGTAGAGTTCCGAGCCAAACACAAGACAGATGTTGTGGTTGTGACATAATGAAGGCTGACAATTATAAAAGTGGGTACCAAAAAAGATCAGACTATGAACCCACAGTCGTTAATTTACAAGACTGATTCAAAAATGTTTCATCTTGTTATGTCAAAAAGCGTATCATGTAGGGCCTTAAGAATGTGTGGAAACATCCCTGTCAAAGAAAGGTTAAAGTGTTTGTTGCAGTTGCATCTTGCTATGGCCTGACAACATATTCACAAGACCCTTGACTCACCCTGCATCTGCACCAGGAACTCTGTCTTAATGCGACGTGCAGCCTCACTCTCATTCTCGCTCCTGGAGCCGCACAGCGAGTCTATCTCATCGATGAAGATGATGGACGGCTTGTGCTCCCTCGCAAGGCTAAACAGATTCTTCACCAACCTGAGGAGGAAGAGGGGAAGCTTTCAGGAAGTGGCATTTGTGTAGAGCTTATGCGTGGAGCCACTATTTATATAGTATGCTTCCCTGGACTCCCGAGAGCTTGACTCACTTTTCGCTCTCACCCAGCCATTTAGACACAAGGTCAGAGGAGGAGATGGAGAAGAAGGTAGAGTTGTTGGCCTCTGTTGCCACTGCTTTTGCCAGATAAGACTTTCCTGTACCCGGGGGCCCAAACAGAAGAATCCCTCTCCAGGGTGTTCTCTTTCCTTTCAGAGAATAATACACAGTCGCATTACTAAATCTGAAATGTAATGCGTGAAGGCACAAAACGTAGAAATGCTGAGAGCTGCCTTTTTTATTCAGCCTGCGGTAATATTTACGTACCTGTGAAAAGATGTGGGAATTTTATAGGTAGAATAACAGCTTCTTTTAGTGCTTCCTTTGCTCCCTCTAAACCAGCAACATCATTCCATTTGATGTTTGGCTTTTCCATGATAATAGCACCTGTGGAAAACAGAATTCAAAATGAATAAAGCAGTATGGTAAAATTAAATATCTGAGATTTCTGGGGAGATAGAGAGATGGGGCCCCAAGATTAATACATTGCCACCTCTAGCATGATTTTGACTAATATATTTACAAGCTACTTTATGTAATACATTTTCACAAGGCACTTGAGTTTGAAAATGTCTTGCCATTTAAATGAATTTATAATAATGATGAAGACATCACTAACCTGACAGCTGGTTCTGGAACTTTTTCTTCTCTGGATCGTCTCCCTCATCACTTTCATTCCTGGACAGGCAAACAGACAGATATAGAGAAAAATATGAATACAAATACACATGAATAACATTATATTTCAAAAGGTATAGTAAGTCATTCTGGAGAATGCTTGTTGAAATTTGAACTCAATCAAAACAAAAACACCTCTCCCTTCAATGCCATAGGGTGTTCCTTAAAAAGCTGCGCCCCACACACTGGAAATGCATTGCCAAGGCTAGGGTATTGTTGCTGTGTGCGCCACTTTGTTTGTGTTCCTGTTTACAGAGCCAGGACTGTGTAGAAGTACTGGATTATTTTTTCAGCACACTAAGCGAACAGTAAGCTAGCGTAGCGCGAGATATTTGGTTAAATTTAAAAAAATGTGTATTATCTTACAATCACTTACTATACCTTTTAAGTTAAAATCAATTCAACAAAGTTGACTCATCACATTTTGGACAGCAGTGAGTGGAATGATGTGAGCAGGTAGAATACAACCCCCACCCACAAACACACCCTTTGTCGTCAGATTGCGACTCTTTGACAGGCTTGGCAGGTGGAGCGCTCTCCTTTTTCTTCAGATATTCCTTCAGCTTCTCGGCTCTGTCTAAGTATTCAGCACATTTCCCCCGGATGCTTTGCTTGGCTTTGTCTCCTTGGGCTTCATCTGGTATTAACAAACATAAAGATAAAACAATATAGTACACATTAATATTTTAAATGAGGAATAATACAAGAATTCACGAAACATATAGAATACTAGACTTTCATTAAAAAAAGCAACGAAGACCCAGTTGTCTATCATTTATCACATTATGTAAAAAACCAACAAAATACAATATACAAAAATGGAGGAACCAAAACAATAATGCCTTACATTTCACCACGTGAAGGAAGTATTGTACTGCATGTTGGTACAATCGAAGAGCCTCCTCATAATTTTTAGCTTTATCTTCCTGGGCTGCCTTGCTGGCAAGATCAATGGCTTTCTAATAAAATGAAAACATAAACATATATGAATATTATGTCCTTATAAGACTCTTATTACTGTACATCAGACAGTTTGATGTTGTATTGTCAAAAAGGTGTATGTAATGTCATGAGCAAATGACATTATCATGCTCTAATATGGGTGGTAAAACAGAAATCTGGCAAATGGGATTATTGTGCAAGTATACTTGTGCCACCAGGGAGATACATGGTATATATCTCAGACTCACAGCTTTCTCTTTCACACACACATTGCTGGACTTTACATTTTGAGTTGTTGTCATCTAACTGCGAATAATAATATGGCTTCACTATCCACAGTCGTTGTTGGAAAGTGGAGCTGATCTTAAAACAGCTGTAAATGTCTGCTCATCACTAAAATGACATTTGATATCTTGAATCTAATAACGCAGTAATCTTTCTGGCTCGCTGAATATCGTCTACTGTACTCTAGTCACACAAGCGAACGTTTTACGACAACTGAGAGCATCCTAAGGAATACAAGAGTAACACAAAGAAAACCAAGCGTCTTTAACTGCGTATTACATACTAGACTCCCTGGGCTCAGCTGATCATGACCCACTGTATTAAACCTACTGTACCTTAGCTTAGCTAGCATAGCTAAATTAGCTGGCAAAATATAGCAAGTACATCGGGGCTAAAAGTCACAATAAGAGTAATTTAACAGCAGCCTAACCACGGCTGCCTAATCGAGTCAATGTCTAAATGTTTTTGAAAGAATGCCTAAGTATGTTCTCCTGGGTTTAGGTTAGTTTATTGGCTAAACAAGCTATCTGAATTAGCTCACAAACTTACCTGTAAATTATTGTTGGCAGCCATATGGGCTGATTACAGATCCTATGCGCAAACAAATGTGACACGGCCGTGACTAAATAATTTCAGTACACGATTTTATTTTATTCCAGTCCTTATAGTCGACAGAAAATATATAAAAATAGTTTTAGATCACTTGTTTTCGTTGGTGAGATCGCCGTTGAAGCCCACGAAAACTTCCGCATTGAAAACTAAAGCTACCCGTGCGCGCACGCGTGCACAGAAACTGATTACGTCAAGACGCACCCATGAGCGCACACACAGCCCATAACAGATTTTAGCCTCTTTTAGCATAGTACTAGTCTATGTCGCCAGTTTTAGCTTTTGTATACTATATTTATGTTTGTTACGTAGCCTATCATAATAAAATGTCTTCAATACGAGGCGTGAATAGTTAGTGAGTATTCTTGGCTATTCGAAATATCATGTACGTGATGTTGGCATGATAATGAAAATGACAAAGCATCGCCTGTACTGGATACTGTCAGCTAATTAATAGAGTAGGCTATAGTAGGCTAAGTAATTAAAGAGAAAGCGTGTTGATATTTGAACTCGATCAAAACAAAAGCACATATCCCTTCAATGACTGAGAGTGCTCTGCCCCACACATTGGAAACGCATTGCCAAGGCTAGGATATTGCTGTTGTGTGCAGTCTGCACCACGTTGTTTGTGTCCCTATTTATGGAGCCAGCTGCAGTGTAGAAGTAGCCGTTGTGGAATATTTTTCAGCATACACAGAAAATGGTATGATATTTAATGTATTTTACAATAGTATAAGCTGACAAACTCTTAGCCTACTATTCTATATAGCCTACATTTAAATCTACTTAATTGTCTGCACACCTACTCTATCATATTAAAATTTGGTTTTCAGCTCTCAGCAACTTAGCAGTGCAGTAACCTCTTTATTTTTCAGGAACTCTTGTAATTCCTCAACTCTGTCCAGGTACTGTTTACATGTGTCCCTGATTTTCTGGTTACCATCTTTTCCCTGGGGTTCACCTAATAAGAGAAAGGAAAATTCAGTTTAAAATGAGTAGGTCTACAGCTACACACCTATCTTCATTGAAAATAGAACAAACAGCATTGAAGGCTTTTTTAGATTGAAAATATGTTTTGCTCTACTCCCAACTGGTTGCAGCAAACGTTTTATTTCCTACGACGTCATATTGGATTGAGTGGTTGAAGTTACGATGACAGACAAATGGTTTATCCAATCAACTGACAAGATGTTTATGAAAGAAACGCCCCAAACAAACTTCCTATGGACGGCTCTCCATATGGAGTTGTGAACAACAATCCATCTGGCATGTCAGGTTACTTATTGAAACCATTCCGTTATTATATAGTTCTATTGACCATGCTGACCAAAATGTGTCAAAGAAAGTAGATATGTGAAACCATAGCACTTCTATCAGTGGGGAGTGCATGAGGACCACTTTTAAAAAGGCTTACAACACCACATCCAATTTCCATAAGAAGTGGAACTCTTTTTTGGGCACGTGTTACGAACGTAAAACTATATAAAATAGTTTTAACATTTAATAAAGTATTCCACAATCATTGCCACCAACAACCAATTAAAATGTAGTATTCAAAAATTAATTCCTGGTCTGAGGTTGGCACTAAACCTAAAAATGGTTTAGGCTAGAATACATTTTGTTTAAGTAATGAACGTGTATTTATATAGCACCTTTCACACACAAAAGAGGAGTCAAACAAAGTGCTTTAGAATAAATAGAATACAAATTTATAAAATAACAACAAATCGCACATCATAAAAAGGTACAAAATACCATAAAAATAAGAAAAGACTAACACCATATTGCTAATGAAAAGCTTATTTAAAAATATATGTTTTTACGTGTTTGACAAAAGTGTCCACATAATCCAAAACTCGAGTCTAAAGGGAGAGAGTTCCAGATATGAGCCACTGCGCCAAAATCATGGTCAGTCATCTCTTTTTATAAAACAAATTCTCGGAACTTGGTCTGAACCTCAGAAACCAAGAGCTGTGCATGTAAGCCCTGGATGTATGAGGGACCCTGCAAGGCCCTGTACAGTGATATGTAAGTGATGACTAAATTGTTCTGTATTGCATCATGAAGAGTATGCTGCAATGGAGACAGTAACTGCACTATTATATTATCTAAGATATTTTACCTTAAAGCAGAATAGCAAATGATCTACCAGTCAGTCAATCAGTAACACACATGAATGAAAAGCTATTTAAGCCTATAAGTACCATGCCTATATCAGATAATATAAAGTTTATAAATTCCACATTTTTAAACATGCAGAAAGTGACATTTTGTTAGTACTGGATAACATACGTTTTAAAATGTGGAGAAAATACTTGACAGCTTGTTGATAGGATTGGATCGCCTTCTCATAGTCCCCATCCTGATCTTCTTGTGAGGCCCTTTGTGCTATGCCTATAGCTTTCTGGAACAGTGGAGGTTATTGTTTATATAAACTGTTCATAACAGTTTATATAAACTCAGTGCACCAATTATTTTATAGTTAATGCTGTCTAAATTGTTCAAAACTCACACATAACAAAAAACACTATTATGTGTATATGCTAAAGACAACCCTAACAAAACAATTATATTATGACCAACACATTTCTCTACATGCTTTAAAGGTAAGAGAAACGCTAATATTGAAAGTTTATGTTCAGTTATTATAAACCCTTCATGGATAATAATACACATGCATTGTGCAAGGATAATGCAATGTGTAAGCAAAATACATATTTTTAAATCAAATCCTGCATTGATGTGTCAAATATGATGAGGAATACAATAAAGTTCCAATTACATTATTAATGCTCTGGTCAAAGGTGACTGGAATTATTATAAAGAGGGGACAATTGCCCACAGGCTTGTTATATTACTGCACCTAAAGCTAAACCTCTATGGCAAATATGTTATGCATTCACTTATGACACTTATGTCAGTGGAATATTTGAGCGTCTACCAACATACAGTATATGTAGCCGATCTCCAGTTGATAAACTTTGTAGATGTTAGAAAAAAGAATACATAGCTACTGTATATGCACTATGTATTGTGGAAGCCAAGAAGCCGACGTAGCCTACCTGTAAATTAGTTGGCTCCATAAGGAGTTAGATGCTCGCAACCACTTCAACTTGCGATCCTTCGAAGTTTTATTTCGCAGTTTCGTTTACGCATGCCAACAGCCCTAAGTTCCTGGTGTTTACCACGCCCTCAGTGTCACACAACGTGTCACACGGGTCTCGCCAATGCCGAGGAATGATAGCAATGCTGCTGGCCCTCCTGCTTCTGACTGAGTCATGATGTCATAATTGTTATGCAACTGTTATGCAGTATGCCCATAGTTACGCATACCTAATTTGTGTATGGCTATTCCCCTTGTGGTTAAAAGTAAAAATCAACGGTACACAATCAGGCCTGTTGGTTCGGTGTATAACTCGTGCCGTGAAAATCATGAATCTGACTCATATCCAGTTGCATCATGCAATGGTACAATTAAGCTTTGGCTGCCCCAGCAATAGGCCTACTGGTATCATGATATCCTACAGCTGTTCTGTTGTCTGCAATTGTAATACCATTTTAACCACACGATGTCCTACAAGCATCACTGTAAGGACAGACGCTGCTGGACCAGTTTTACAATTTATTAAGAAACTTATAATTTTGCTGCAATATCCTATAGCCTATAGACATTTGATTTTCTCCTTTTGCCAAAGCTATAACTAAGAACTAACGTGTAAATTAAACAATTTATCTGCGGACTAATTTGACTGATCAGTAAATCATTTTTTTATTATAGCAGCGCATGATTGAAGGATGTCGTATACAGTATAGGTCGGATATCCCAGAGGCTTTAGCCGATGTGGAGGACGATGATGACTATATAGGCCCACACATTAGGCATGTTGCAGGAGATACGTTATAGGCTACATCCTGGGTTGCTTTGTGTTATTCTGACAGTGGCAACCTGATAGGAGCTGCGTTCATTCAGTAGGAAATACGCTGCTGAAAGCGAGGACGCATAAAACTGCACTTAGACTTTGGATTATAGCAGACCTATTGCACACGCTTACGTCTCTCAAATAATATCAATCGCTATGTGCTTACGCTTTCAGGCATATTACATGGAGATCTATAGTTGACATTATCTGCAATCATTTTGCTCTCAGCATAGAGGGACTTCAAACGTGAAACATGGCAAAAGCAAGAGGGACGATGGGAGCTGATCTCGTCACATTGTTTTATATTTTTTTGATGTCGTTTCTCAGGGACGTTAACGGACAAGTAGCCTTTAACGAATTAACGGGGTTTAGTTTGAATCCCCCCTATTTCAACCTCGCTGAAGGTGCACGGATCTCTGCCACTGCCACTTGCGGTGAGGATGAGAGCGGGAGACCGAGATCAGACTTGTATTGTAAACTTGTCGGGGGACCTACTACTGAACTTCTTACTCAAAATATACAGGTAAAATCGTTTACGGATGTCCACAGATGTCACATAATAAAATTTTATGGCATGCTATTCAGTAAACTTAGCGTTTTAACACGCGCCCTTTATACTGCAGTGCAGCTTTTAATGAACCCTTTAAAATATCCTTTCCGACTTGTTGAAGCCCACTCTGCAAAATAAAACCAGCAGAACCCCCTTGACAGATTGTAATGAATACGCTTTCGTATTGTATTTGATTCCTGCAGTTAAACAAGAACATCTATCCATACTGTTTGCTCATACTTTTGCTCATACTAAAAAAATTTATCTGAAATGTTTAGATGTAAGAACTTATTTTAAAGATAAATATAGGTTATAGGTACATCTATAGTAGCTGATAGGATTACATGTTGCTCAACGGCCTTCATACTTTGTGATTTTAGTTTGTTTTTGTAGGCCTACCTGATGCACTATTGTTGCAGCACGTCATTTATACCCTGATTAATAAAGCTCTCATATCTTATCTGTCTGATTTGGCTTTGTGTTTCTGACCTCTTCCAACTACACTTCAGGGTCAATTCTGCGACCACTGTAACTCCAATGAGCCCAACAAGGCCCATCCAGTGACCAACGCCATTGATGGAACAGAGCGCTGGTGGCAGAGCCCCCCTCTGTCAAAAGGTCTTGGCTACAATGAGGTGAACGTCACCTTGGACCTTGGACAGGTAGGAGGGCAAGCACAGCTGGATCAAATGAATAGGAGTAGCGACAATGTGCCGTCAACCTCACCTGTGGGACAGAGGGCATAGAGGGAAGCTTTTTTATGCCACATATTCATGTATAAATCAATTTGTGTAAGATGGCAGAAGGCCTTCGGTGGTGTGACATTTGTATTCATCCTTTAAATGCGGCATTCTCACATGTATTCTGCTGAGTTAAATTAATGCCTTTGAAGAGCGTTTTGGTATATAAGCGTGTGTTTTGATGGGGAGTTGCCTATAATACGGTGGTCATGTGCGTGATGTCCTGCACATGGCTGCCCTCCAGGAATCAGATTCTCGCCCCATTGGCTGAGAAAAATGCATCTGTTATGACCTGTGTCAGTGGAAGCAGGAGTTTGGCTCATATCCAAATTTTCCTCTGTAAGGAAAGAGACAGGAAGAGAGGTTAAGCTATTGGAGAGAAGTTAAGTCGTAGTCAAGGAGTGGCCAGACTGGTTGGGTGTGTTTTTTTAAATTGTTTTGGGGGTTCAAACAGAGAAGAGTATTCCACTTCATCATATGTACTATGGGCACTAAGTCAAGAGAGTGGGTGTTGGCTTTTATATCTCTGTTTTTAGGCAGGCTAAGCGGAGCAAAGGTAGCTTAATATAGCCTAGGCTTATGCTTGTACCACGCATAGAGAGCCTTTAGGGATGTCAGAGTTTAATACATGGTAATGCTCCATTTATTTGAGAGCGGGGAAAGAGGTGTTATTGTATTAAGGCATGCTATAAAGGGCACAGCTAGATCAGCTAGATACCAGTGTGTGTGTGTGTGTGTGTGTGTGTTTGGACTGGGTCAACACACACACACACACACACACACACACACACTTCTGCCTAATTTATATGGCCGCCATGTACACCTGTCAAACAGCGCACCTGTCAAACAGCATCCATTGCAGACATAGACACTGTCACCCTGGCATTTTAGAATATTTTTTAAAACATTAATAATCCTTATTATCTATGTCTATATCTATATATAGAATAGCCCTGCTACATCTGTATTTTTTGTGGAGGAATGCTGTCAGATAATTATGATATATTAGTTAGCCTGGAGGCACACAGTTGTTGCCAAAACATACCAATAATTACTTTAGCAAGCAGTAGCAAATGAAAAATGAACAATCCCCTCTAGATAACCCCTTCAAATCCCCTTCAAAAATGATTAGCTTACAAGCATGTCTACATATTAAACCTTATAGTAAATGCTAGGGTCAATACAGCAAATAATAATAATATAATAACAATAATAATAAACTTTTTTTAATAGCACATTTCATACAAAGTTTGCAATACAAATATGCAAATAGCCACCTCCAAGCACTCGCCCGCCCAGCCCCCACCCTTTCCCCAGGTATGACATAACAGAATGTCCATGGGACATGACACACTTTATATTACTAGATTACACTGCTGTGATTTGCATAGGCTAATTTGACATGTTTAACCATGCATTATAGGTTCCAATTTGTGACCTCACTAATACTACATGACTATACAAAGAATTAAATGAAAAGACTATGAAATCTGAGCTTTGTATAATTAAAGTCCTACCCCGAAGTGTTAACAATATAGATAACCTGACTTAAGTGGAGGGGTCTTCTCTACTATTTAAACAATAGGGCCATGCCAGACATAGATTTAACTTTGGCTTTTAACTTTATAAACAATGCCATCTTAAAGGTTAATACATTTGGAATTGACATGTGCTTGTGTGATTTCATATGTTCAGATAGACCTACCATGGTGCATTTTTCTGTGTTTCTTACTATACCGGTACAAATTCAAACTCATATTTTCAGGGCATGACTACAACTGAGAAGTTGTTTAAGACAGAGCCTTAACCAAGAAGCTTTGAACGTTTTGTAGATTATTTTAGTCTGCAGGTCACCAAAAGTTGTGGACCGGAATGCAGTTGAGTAGTCTTCTGTGGTTTCTTTTAAGAGCAGGTGCTGCCATTGTTATCTCCATCTCTCTCAGAGGATATATTACAGTAGATAATGCCATAGCCAATGTTTATGTATAAACTGCATGGTTCAAAGAGAAAGGCTTTTTTTACAGAGTCGTTTCCGCTGGTTCAATAAAACAGCTCATTTAAAGCAAGCTCTGCCTCTGTTAAGTGCATTACAACCTATCTGCTAAAACTGTTTGCATGAGGATTTCATTAAAGCTGTAAAAATATAATTTCTGAATCTTTTTTAAACTAAAGGTCTAATTAATGTTTGTGCATCTTTTGCCCTTTTTGTTTGTAAATCTTGAGAGCACTGTACAATTACCTAGTCTAACTTCTTCCCACATTCCCAACCATTAGGCTACTTGCTCAGGCAATTGCATGCATGATAGCTTTAGCATGCTCTTGCATGCTGCCAATCTTTGTGACTCATCGCTTTTGACCTGTGGCCCATAACATAGTTCATGCGTTGTCTCAGGAAATTACCTTAACATGCATCTAGTTAAATCTTGGTAATCCTGAGGGCCAATGGACATACCATGGCATGTTGCAAGGACAAGCGCTATGAAGTGTACCCCTTTGTCTACATGTTAATAATTTTGAAGTCTTCTACTTGTAGTTGGATTTCAGAATAAACCTCTGGTCAACTTATTACCTTCCTTTGTTGGTTTAGCTTACTAGATTTGTCAGGTCAATTTTGCTTTATCACTACCCACTCAATCTTGGAACCTATTGGCTACATCATCTGATGGCGTTAAAGCCTCTGGGGCAATTAAGGTCAAATATTTTTGCGGATATTTCCAGGGTTTCAGTGTAGCCAATGGATATCCAGGACAAAACTTCCTTTTCTATCTGCTGGATTGTTTACATGTGTTTACATGTTTACCTTCTAATTCATGTTAATAAACAGATATCTACATATAAATGTAGACACTTTTTAGACAATAGCCTTTTTTCAGCCAATGTGTTCCGCCTCTTCTGCTCTACACAAGGTTGTTATTGCTGAATACTATTCTGTAATACAAACGGAATCCAGGATGCACTTGGTTCCATTATATGAAGTCTCTGCCTACAGATTCTGTATATTCAAATGCATAAATCTGTTTATAGAGATTACTGCCCACTCAATTATAAAACATAACTGTATGGATAGCATGTTGAGTAGTTGAAGGTACTTTTTGTATTATATTCTGCTGCAAAATATGATGTTAAAAAAGCTACTCAAACAAACAAAATTAATAGCTATTTTTATAAATAATGCATAGCTATTATGTTACATCAAAAAGTGATATAAAATATTTAATATGTTTGTGACAACATACTCTTGTTAAAATCTCAGGTCACTGGTGGGCAAGCTATTGTTCTACTAAACATTTGCACCATGTAGCCTGCCAGTTGCTCCTTTTTTCTGGGGAATGTATTTTTGGAGATGTGACCACATGTGCTTATCTGCCTGGGTGAGCCCAGGGTAGAGCATGTGAGTCTGACATGCCAGAGCTTACTGCTCTTTGTCTGCCATCCGATGGTCTGAACTTCAGACCGTAGTTCACACCCATCAGTCACTTCAGAGTCTGAAGTGACTGATGGGTGTGTGAACTGGTGAACTGTGAAATGAGAAATTCTGAGTTACTGGTGTGTTGGCATGATTAACATGTGCATTTGCAGTGAGAGTTATATTGGTTTACATTCCAATGCTATGTATTCTTCCTATGGCAGAGATGCATCCAGTCAATGCATCTGCCACAAGGATATGTGATATTTATTGTTACAGTAAGGACTATTATATATATATATATATATATATATATGTTGTCTATACAGTGAGGACTAGGGGGCTGACTGCACAGTGCACAGACAAATGCAATGATGTGTTCGCATATGCTAATGTGGATATTTGCACTTGAGACACTAATTCAGAGGATTTAGAATGCCTCTGACTCAGTGTAGGGTAGAAGATTGAAGCAGAATGCATTCAGATGAAGGGAACCCCTAGGGAGCCATAGAACCCCAGAGGGGTTCCAGCCACTCGGCACACAAGTTAGACCAATGCAACAGCATTGATTTAATCCACAAGGACAATTCCTGACACAAATGGAGGAGGGTACCCCCCACTGTAGCTTAATGTCTTAAACCCGCCCATAGCCCCCTTTTGTGCCTATGTTCCCGAATTGTGTGGCCTCCCGTCTCTGAAGATAACAAAAGATTGGTTCCATTCAGACCTTTCTGAATCTCTCTTGAGATAATAAGTGTATATTCTTATGAGAAAGATAATTACGTGCATTCCCCTGTGTGCTGAGTCCTGTGTCAGCTCAACTGCTACTATACAGAAAGTCAGCTGATATGTGAATTACTTGTGAATCTCAGACTCAGTTGCCTCTATGTTCTCCTCAGCATCAAATTATTGGATAACATAATAGTTGTCATATACACAAAAATGCAGGTTGAATTTATTGTATGGTACCTAAGAAAGATATACAGAGCAATACCACCATGTACAGTAT
>JAODUG010021512.1:0-21329 GCA_027564795.1 Aphredoderus sayanus
TGTGCCAGCAGTGCACATCATATGTGTGTGTAAGCTGTAGAATTAGGTTTAGCGCCTTCTATCTGCCACAAAGAAGTTGGGTCAGTGTGACCTGGAGGACAACAGTAGGGTTAAGTATTTTCTTTGCCCATATGAAGTAATGTGAAAAATTCATACTGTACATCATAAACCTTTCTCAACTTCTTATACAGTCATTACAAATGAACATTCAGGAACTTCAAGCTTCTTAGTATTCATGTGTGTGGGCAAGCTGTAGAATTAGGTTTAGCTAGTGAGAGCTAGTGATTTGGGTCATTTTGACCCGGTGGACGTCACAAGGGTTATACCATTCTCCGTGCTGAAAAATGAATCCGGTACTTCTAAACAGCCCTGGCCCCATATAGAAGAGCGTAAACAAAGTGGTGAACATCACTCACAATGACAATATCCTAGCCTTTCTCCAGAAACCATGGCTCCACCTTTATCGTGTCAAATGTGGGACAATGACACCCAATTACCTCACTGACAGTCTTCTGGTTGAGAGCCAGGATGATCAGAGCGGAAGCCCCCAAGACCAACGCTCGCTTCATCTACCCAAGGAAAACATTGTTTTAGAATCCAGGCAAGATAAATCATCTTAAAAAGTACACTCGTAGTTTTGTCTCCAGGTCCTACCTTCCTGTACATGTCTGTCTGTCTGGCTATTAGATAGCAGTCTGTAAATCGAAACCCTGTTCGCTTTAGTGTTCAGTCAGCCACTCTGGATGGTACACCAGTCACTGACCAGTGGGGGTGGCTAAGTGGAATAATGAAGTGGTACAAAACTCTTGTAGCATAGCCAACTGGTTACAAAAATTTAAAGATTCACCAGAGTCAACACCTATTAGGCTGCAACGACTAACACCACTAGAATATGTCCAGACCCTATTTATGAAGTATTATAAGTCTGGTTAAAACCACTTATTTTACCTTATATATTCTATTGATTCTATTGATAACAATTCTCTATTTGTTATTTTCTTGTTCATATCTGTAAAGCACTTTGAATTGAGTATAACAACAAGGTCATTAGCAGATTCCTTTATCCGTAGAAATTTACAGAGTATAATTACAACTATTACAAGAGCAGGAGGAGAGTTAGGCAAGAGTAAGAGTTAGGCATTGAGCAAGAGTTAGGCATCTTGCTCAAT
Source organism: Aphredoderus sayanus (assembly GCA_027564795.1). Taxonomy (NCBI): domain Eukaryota; kingdom Metazoa; phylum Chordata; class Actinopteri; order Percopsiformes; family Aphredoderidae; genus Aphredoderus; species Aphredoderus sayanus. The sequence continues at coordinate 1,170 of JAODUG010021512.1, forward strand.
GATTCTGGAAGTAGGCCAATTCTGGGGCTTGAACCCACGACCTTCCGGGTGGGTATCCAACACCCAGACTATCCTGTTTAGTACATGTATAAAATGTGCTGTAAATAAAGCACATTATATAATGCCCTAACCCTAGAGCGTTAGATTTAAATCTAAGTGTACTTTTGAGAGCAGGTACATAATGCTCTAACATACACGGTACATCTAACATCAAGCCTGCCCGGTGGCCAGAGATTATGAAGGAGAAAATTAGCCGTTCCTGCCAAAACGACTCACTCTGCTGACCACTGCATCGGCAAGAGACTCCTGGTTCCCAGTTGAAGCTTTGGTTTCCTCCACTTCAACAGGCACCACCCCTATCCACGGCTCTGCCTTTTTGTTTGTGTCCCTCTTGTGGCCGTCTTTCACCTGTGCCTCCCCATCCTGCATCTGATGAAAGCAGGCACATTTGACAGCTATTAACTATAATGTCAGTGGGATAACGCCACCCCTTTGCAAGAGATCAGCTTCAAAATACTGCAGTGTCCCTCGGAATAGTAACAGCCCCACAACCCCTCACCAGTATCAGATCTGCCTCCAGATCAGGATCTGTATCGCTGTGCTTGTCTGTGGGCTGCGAGATGCTGCGTTCCTGACTGTTCTCGACCACCTGGCCCTGGAATACGGCACTGACGACACCCTGTCGCTCCTCCAGAACCACCTCGACCACCGCCACCTGCTCGGCCGCGACCACCAGACGAGTCCAGCACGGAGGGGACAAGAGGAAAAACATAATGAACAAGTGGTATGTGCGTATGACGGACGCCATGGCCGAAAAATAGAAGGACACTCAAAACATTAAATAAATAAATATATAAACGCATAAACCCGTTAAACTGTCACCCGGCATTTCTACTGGACCCTCTGCCTTTTTCAGATGGACCAATAGAATGTAAACAAGTAAAAAAAAAAAAAAAAAAAAAAAAAAAAAAAAATACGGCTTCCTGATTAGACAGGAAAGGGTGTCCGGTGTTAAATGGTAATTTGTAAAGAAGGCTACTGCCCCCTGCTGGAGAGTAGGCTATTGAAATCCATTGAAACACACTTACGTAAAGCTGTTTTAATTTAAAAGCTGTCCCTTTTCTGCGACATATATTTAAATTAATTAAATATTTTTGATTATGTATTATGGTATATTTTAATTTTCGGTGTTTGCTAACTAACGGCATATTCCAAACTAACCCATTTATGCTTATGATACAAATACAAAATATTCGTAGTAGGCCACAATGGCAGATCTTAGTTATATTTTTCAACCCAGGAGTAAATTGCTCGATAGCTCTCATTTCACTTACGTGCTCTCGCCCCGTGTAAACCAATGAACGGGCTCAAGGGGCGTTCCAATGGCGTGTGTTTACCTTTTCATTTGACAGCATCCAGCCGGCACCGTACAGCCAGGAAAACAGCGCCCCCGCACTTAACTGTGCAGAGCATCAAGATATTACACTACGTAGATAGCCAAAGCCCCGTGCACAGAGCGCGCTTCGCTTTAATTTCGCGAATACAAATATATTATTACTCGTTTTATTTACAGCAGCGATGAGCGGAAGGGTTGGGGATCTCAGCCCCAAACAGACAGAAGCACTTGGACAGGTACGTAGTACCTAAAAAGCCGTGCTCACTTGAGGTAATCGGTACTGTATGTCATTGTGGAAATCTGCGCCTTAACACTGCACGGAGTAAACCCCGGCGATAGAGTACAATGACCGTTCCTTATCTTCACAAACATTTATGCTTTTGTGGGTTATTTTCCCCTTCTAATGTAATTTGCTAGAGATGCGTTGAATGTGAAGACAGCCTTGCACTTTGGAATTTGTTATCAGTCTTTGCAAAATATACCAGAATATAACCTAAGAATATGAACTGTAGAGCAGTACAAGAAAAATGTGCCATAAGATATAGTTAATTTTGGCAGGACCTTATTATCTAATTATCGTAAGATTTGTTTAGAAATCCCAATTTCTGCAAGTAATTGCATCAAGCTAAACGTGATCATGGATGACTCAAAATCTTTCTTCATTCTTGTTTGGTGCAGTTACGAGAGAGGATACAAGACATTCTTCCTCAACTTCCTGTCCAAAGTGAACACTTCCTGTTAAGATGGCTAAGAGGTGAGAAAAACTGATGAAAGATGTAATTATCGATTAAATATGCAGTTATGAGCTGCAAACTTAATATGATCTACATCTCTCAAATACAGTAGGTTTTAACTATTACATGACATGGATGAGTGGAAAGATGAAATGGCCCAAATTGCTGCCTTTTTTTATAGAGATTGCATTAGATTACAAGGTTATAGGGTTTTTATTATCCACGGTCATGTGTAGTATGACACAATGAAACCCTCACAGAGGTTACACATACATTTGACCCCGACACTGAATTCATCAATACTCCTCAAACGCTGGACGTTACGACCCCTACACTCAAGTTTTTTCCGTTGAGCTTGCGGTTGAAAACTCAAGCTGGTGACAGAGAGATAACACTGTAATAACTGAGGTGTCTGAAGCAACGTACTTATGTCTGAAGCAGTGGTCTAGCACTCTGTGTATCCAACTAATCTAGGGCTAATCCCATTAAGGGCAGCAAGTGAACAAGCCACTAAGCCAAATGGACCCAACTCTCTGTTCATGCCATAAAAAGTAGTTTAGCATTTCACAATGTATCGTTCCTTAAAATACTTGGAATTGTCCCCAGCAAGGTTTTGTCACAGATCAGTGTAAAGTCAATTTTAAGAACTGCAGTGATGCACAGGAAAAGTATAGAGCTAATTGGACCACATGCAACCAAATATGTTTGTGTATTGTTGTGTTTATTAGGCCGTATTGAATGAGGGCATACCTGTAAAGCTTATTTCCCCATTTGGGAGGTCATTATCAGACAACGAAGACTTGGGCCATGATGGCATTTTTCATAGGTTAACAGGCCAACTGTTGCCTTTATACCAGTTTGCCTAATGTAAACCTTACAGGGCTTATCACAGTTATAATATCGAAAGTAGGAACTGTAAAAGGTCGACACTGAGAAAGGTTTATAAATAGTGTTTTTTAAATGTCAGGTACAATTACGACAGATTTGTTGTATATAAACAACCATGTTTATAAACTATTTTGCTGAAGGTGTAATGGGAATTAAATTTGCTACACCACCATCCCATCTGATATAATTTTCGCGAGGACAAAACTGTTCAACAACAATTACTGTCATTAGCAGCAGTGATACATATTTAATGATTCAACAACCGTACAAATGATGAGTGCTCAGTGAGCCAAAGTATTTACAAATGTGACACAGCTGCTCACACATACTGTGTATGTGAGGAGAAGGGAGAAGGGGAGAAGGGAACAGAAACCAAGGTGGTACCAGAGAAAAGAACATTAACAGAAGCTATCCGAATAAAACCAAGTTACTTATCTAGCTAACCTAATCTACTACTAATCTACTGTGATTATGCAATCCAATATACAATGTAGCACACTCCTCTAACCTAATGTTTTTAGCTAGTTAATAACCTGTATGCTGAATGTATGTTACCATAAATGAACCAACCCTTTTTTCATTGGAGGGAAAACAAATGAGGTAGGATCTGATGGGGGTGGGGGGGCAGGTGGATTCTAGTCTTTAAAAGCATGGACCAATCACCAGTCAGATGAGCACGTGGAGAATGCAAGGACCTATCGAATGGCTGGGCCTGGATTTGAATAGCAGAGAGAGGGAGAGAACAATAATGACATAAAGCCAGTGCACAAAAGACACATGTGTCTGCCCAAGACTGGCACACAACCCTGATGGTTAATCACAGCTTATCTAAGACTCACGTAAGACTGGAGTTACAGTGACCTTCCTATTCACAACAAGCTGTGTATCTCTAATAATGCTAACACAATGTGAGATAATTGAAACACTCCAATTGTTAAGAGTATCCCAGTCAAGCCAGAACTCGTCTTGCCCTCTTGTAACTGAAACAACTGTCTCTGTGCTCTGTAGTGAAGACAAACAAGCATTGAGAATGAAGGGTTTAGTCTAATCCGTTGCCGTAGCTCTAAAGCTGCAAGTCCTTGGGTTATTGATGTGCCCTGCTACTCTTTTTACAGGGGAGACCAGTGCTATCGTCAGCTGCCCAGCTAATTGCCTTTTAAATAGTGTATCAGATGTGTGTGTCCTATTATGCTTGAGTAACACAGAGGAAACAACTTTAGCTGCATCACTGCTATATTATTAACTGAAAGATTGCCTGGATTAAGAGCTGTAATGGGGGTCAAACAGACAATAGGCTTTTAAACCCACTCCAGTAGGGCCATGCTTGGTAATATTAAATAGAATGGGCATAGATACTACTACATACTAAGATATTAGGCATTTGTTTTACAGTTACGGCATTTGGCAGACGCTTTTATCTAAAGTGACTTACATGTAGTACATTTGTCATATAGTTGGACATTCACAAACCGATGGCGGTGCAAGCCATGCAAGGAGCACCTAACCACCGTGAGCAATTGGGGTTAGACATCTTGCCCAAGGATCTCCGTGGCTCAGACCCACAACCTTCCGGCTGGGAGTCAAACACCCAGACCACTAGACCATCCTACACCCTTCTTGTTGCAGTAGCTAGAACAGGCAAAGACCTGTGCTCACCAAAGTTAGGAACCAGATAGGTTGCTAAATAATAACCTATTCATAGGTCTTCAATTATAAGTTAATTTTTGGAATATATTGATAAAATATATAGATAAAATAACTTATCTAGTGGATATGTTGGGATGTGTGTTCCAGTCCTGACCTCTCCTTGCTTTCTTCCAGCCAGAAACTTCAATGTGCAGAAATCTGAAGCAATGCTGAGAAAGGTACGGAGAAGCATAGATGTAAACAACATAAAGGGATATGTAAGCCATGGACATGATAGCTTCCTTACATACACTAGACCAGGATGACACCAGTACACTATCTCACAACATGGGATAGGCTTTTGTAACCAATCACAACTCACTACTGTTTATTAATTAATTGATTAATAGTGTGCATGGATTGCACACTGTAGTGAACCGACAAGAGATATTTTTCTTTCAAATTAGATTATAAATAATACTGGTTTTATGTGAATATTAGATAATGAAAAATACTTGATTTATGTGAACAGTCACATGCTTGTGAGTGTGGGTGTGTGTTTTGAAAATCGGAAAAAAGTATTCTGTGTTATGTGTGAGCGTGAATATTTGTCACACACATGGACATGGAAATAACTAGGTTTTTACAACACACTGAGCAAACCTGCGTGCGCTTACGTACTGTATATATAAATATAAACCAACATATACACACAGTCATCCCCTGATAGCTGAGTCAGATTCACTTCTAAGCCACGTTATTGCCACAAGCTGTTGTATATCCAAACCCCATGAATGAAGTGAATCTCACTACACAGATTAGGTTTCACATTTCTGAATCCTTTGTTGAAACCTTTTTAACTGCTTTGTAATATGTGCCACTGTCTTGTCTTCCAGCATGTGGAGTTCAGGAAAAACATGAAAGTAGACTCAATAATCACAGACTGGAAACCTCCAGAGGTAAAGCTCACATATATAACTTCTCAAAGTCTCTGTCCAGTTTACCTATGGCAAACATATGGTACTGATGCTAAACTGCTTATAATACAGTTAGTTCTGTTGACCTTCTCTAATGGATTTATCTTTACTACAGTTGCTTTGACTGATATAGATTAAACTCCAAAATAATGATGCCGAACTTTAAAGGTTATATACTATATTGCAATGTCATTCTCTGCTCATGATGCAATTACGCCACTTTATAGTGGAGTAATTGCATCATGAGCAGACATAACTCTGCCTTTGTGTGTTGTAATCCGAGCTCCTCTGTTTTTTGTTTTCATTACCGGGAGGCTGAAACCGTGCATGTTAATGTGTGTGTGTGTGTGTGTGTGCGCGGCCCACAAGGCATTTGTTTTGAAGATGCTGGTGCTTTCGGCGAAATCTAGAGACATAAAATGTCATAGCACCACTTTAATCGGTTAGACTTTTATTTAACCAACAGCAGAAGTGCTATTTGTGTTGCCATCTTATCCTGTCCTGTCTTGCCTGAGCAAGCGATGACGTCATATGTCATCGCCAGGTGATAGAGAAGTACCTATCGGGCGGGATGTGCGGGCACGACCGCGAAGGCAGTCCCATCTGGTACGACGTCATCGGGCCGATGGATCCCAAGGGCCTCTTCCTGTCCGCCTCCAAGCAGGACTTCATCAGGTCAAAGATCCGGGACTGTGAGATGCTGCAGAAGGATTGTGAGCTGCAGTCACAGAGGGTGAGGCAGGGGTGAGGCAGGGGTGAGGCAGGGGAGAGGCAGGGGAGAGGCAGAGGAGAGGCAGGGGAGGGGCAGGGGCAGGGGAGGGGCAGCTCCCGTCGCCCGAGCGGTTCTCTGGTCCCACTTTGGTTCCCACTGGAACATGCACCTGCCCACTTTGGTTCCCACTGGAACATGCACCTGCCCAGCAAGGGAGCGGCCAATGAACGGAATTCTTTTATTTGTTCTTCATTATTTTAATTACCGGGATTTGGTCCCTCGCCCTTGGCACCCACTCCAAGAAGAGAATGCTTAGTCATTGGCAGGAATTAGTTTTCTTGATCTTTACAGTAAGAAATGTTTGTGTGTCTACTCTCAGGAAGTAGGATTTCCAAAATGACTAAGTCAGATACAGATATTGAAATACGTTCAGTAAAAGTATTAATTTGTTAAATATCTGTTATTGTGTGAAGCCTGCTATCTTTTATAGTTTTAGTCCCTTTTATTGCCACCATACAGTAGAACAAGTTGTGGCTACATTTTGCAACTGTAAATATTTTGTTAATATTCATTGCTTAGGGTTCTTCTCTGTTTTGACATTCAAAGCTACTTTGACCAAACAAAACATTTGTGAAAATACAAAATAATTACACACTAAAGCAAAATGTCACATTGAAGTGAGCATGTGTGGTTTTTGAGTTCTAAGGTGTTATAGAAGGTGTTTATCCATTCATTTTCAATGGTTACAGTCTCTGCAGACCTTTCACCATTCTTCTTATCCTTTCTTCTAGCTGGGGAGGAATGTGGAAGCCATCACCATGATCTATGATGTAGAGGGTCTTGGTCTCAAGCACTTATGGAAACCTGCTATTGAGACATATGGAGAGGTATGAATACACACTCTCACACACAAGCTCACAAGCACACAATCTAGTAACTCTTCACTTTTGGTTTTACATTATTTCCAGATCCTCCAGATGTTTGAAGACAACTACCCAGAGGGACTCAAAAGACTATTTGTCATTAAAGGTAGTCTTTCCATTTCTACAGTATCTTTTGAGTTATACAAAGCTATATAAAAGCTATTGTAGTGTACATTTGGAAGGACAACAAGGGAAAAGAGAGCAATTCATAAATTCAACAAGGTTGTGTGTTTGAAACCCAAGGACAGCGGGAGGGTTAAAGCCCCGTACACACTGCAGGCATTTCGCTGGTCGGCCATCACTTTGTGGCTGAAAATTTGTCGCTTGTTTACATTCCAGGCTTTGGTTGCCTAGGTATCCCTCTCGTATATTTCCCACCTAAAATGTTTCAGTCAATCTGTCAACGATATCCTTAGCTCCCATTGGTAGTTGCATCAGTCGCGTCGCCTGAAGTTGAGATTAGTTTAACTCGGTGCCCGCCCACTTGCCTGTTGTCTCCTCAAGTCGCTGAAACTCATTGACGTTCCATTGTTACTTGTCGCTACATCACTGCTAGTCTCATGCAGTGTCCTGTACTCTCTTGTCTCTCTATGCAGCCCCTAAACTCTTCCCTGTGGCCTACAACCTTGTCAAGCACTTCCTGAGTGAAAACACGCGACAAAAGATCTTCATCTTGAGTGGTAAGATGCTTCTTCCTGTGTATATACACTATGAAATGCAATCTCCTAATAATATGTCACAGTTGTGCTGTGGTTAAACATCGTATACTACACAGCTGCTATAGGGGTGTGTGAAAGTTTTAGAAAGTAGGATGGTCTAGTGGTCTGGGTGTTTGATTCCCAGCCGGAAGGTTGTGGGTTCAAGCCCCGGAGTTGCTGGATTACTTGCAAGCATCCTTGGGCAAGATGTCTAACCCCGGTTGCTCCCAGTGGTTAGGTGCTCCTTGCGTGGCTTGCACTGCCGCGCTGTATGAATGTGTGTGTGAATGGTGAATGTGAGGCAATAATGTACAGTGCTTTGAGTGGCCGGTAGGCTAGAAAAGCGCTATATAAATGCAGTCCACTTACATTTTATGTCATTCTGTCTGTCTCTCTCGCTTTCTTTTTTTCTCTCTCTGGCTACTTAGGCAACTGGCAGGAGGTTTTACTTAACTACATAGATGCAGAAGAGCTTCCTGCAATGTACGGAGGCAAACTGACTGACCCGGACGGAGACCCCCGCTGTAGAACCATGGTCAGTCACTCTGCACCAGTCTGTGTGTGTGTGTGTGTGTGTGTGTGTGTGTGTGTGTGTGTGTGATGGCGTTGCCGTTGACGACCACCTATCGCAAGATATTCTTATTTTGTTGAAAATAGTTTACTCCCATTCCACCTTCACTGTCACACCTTCAAACTGTATATATGATACGGTGCATGACACACAGCAATACTCATGTCTGCACACATCTGTTCTGCTCCCAAGGCAGACAAAGTATGTGTTTTGTGTTACCATCACTACCGACTAATTGTCGAAGATATCTGTTCTGCGTGGGTAGTAAAATCATCAAGTGGACTTTCTACTTGTTGCGTGTAGGAAGATAATTTGGCACCTGATCAGACTGGACTGTGACTGAAACAGACTGAAGACTTAAAGGCCACAAGATAAGATGGTTCATGACCCTGTCAACTCACTCTTCTTTATTTTTTTTATTTAAAATGTAATAGTTTAGTCGGTTGAACATAATTTGCATTGGCTTGCATCCATATTGGCTTTCATTAAGTGTTCCTCCCAAAAACTCTGTTGTGCCATTTAAAGGTGGAGTCATTCTGGGGAAAGATTATTAACATTTGGACTCCAACATTGGACAAGCATTGCGAAGGCTGGGATTGTTTTGTGTGGTGCGGTCTGCACCACTTTGTTTGTGTTCCCATTTATGGAGTTAGGGCTGTGTAGAAACACCAGATTACTTTTTCAGTGCACACACAGAATGGGCAGCTAATCGACCTTGGGGAATTTGACAAAAAAATGTATTAGCTGAAAATAGCTGACTCCACTTTTTAAAATGTATTCGATTGTAAGGCATATAATTTTTTTGGATTAGACCTTTACTGTATCTAAAAATATACATTCAGACAAGCAACCTCTTGTTTTTAAGATGGCATTCTAGAACATTCTCTAGAATGCCATCTCTTCACCTCGTCTGTGACAGATACAGCCTTGATTCCAGTCACGGCCTGGTCCCAGTGGTTCTGCCCATGGTCCCTGGAAACCCACACAGGTGTTGAGAGTCACCATGATGAGTAGACCTCTTGTCTGGGTATTAAATTGGGGGTGGAGCTAAGCTGCAGTTCTAAAGCCCCAGACACACAGGAAGATAATAGCAGCGATGTAATCACTAGCGACGTGATGTGACATCAATGAAACTATGAAATATTGGTTGGCGACGCAGTGTTAGCGGGTACCAAGATGAAATGATCTCTGTTTGAGGAGGCTCGATTGAGGCGATTACCGCATGATGGACACACTTTGGGTGGGAACTATACAAGAGGGCTACCTACATACTGTAGGCAACCAGAGCCTGGGACGTCCACTAGCGTCCAACTGTCAGTTGCAAAGCAAATCTGTGTCTGGGGCTTAACGGGAGTAACTAATCTGACTCAGAGATGTCCTGAGAAGGGCCGAACACCTCTGTGGGTAAACAGGAGCTTTACCTTGGGCATAAATTCAACATTTTGAAGATGACATTTTTAGTACTTTGTAGGGTGTGGGCTTCTGTACTGTAGATAGAAGGTGCAAGCTTTGCTGTGCTGGTAGGCTAATACCATGTAGTTCCTTGAGTGCTTTTGATGCTTTAAAGTCAGTGCCAGTACCAACCCAACCCAACTGACCCCAACTGATGCTACTGGGTGTATGCAAGATTATAGATAATAGGTTTAGCCATGTTAACGCCATTGATGGGGTGGGTTAAAAACAGTTCATATATAGTAAATGCAGTGTAACTTACCATTACATTGTTGTGGCTTGTCTGTGACATTGAATTGGATGGCAGTCATGCTGTTTCTATTTACTGGCACATCTGCTGCATATAGAGATCCAGCAGCCATTACCCCCAGCAGCTTGGATAGTTGCTTGCTAGCAGAGAATAGAGAAATGTCCACATTAAAAATGACCACAGATTTTGTCACTGTCTCTATAGATAAATAATTGGGGCCATGGCAAATAAGGAAGCAAAGAAGATAAATGCATTTCCATTCTTGGAATAGCCATGAGATACAAGGACTCTCACCTCCAAAAATCTGTTTGGTTTTTCAACACTTTTTGATGGAGGAAGTTAAGTCTGTTTGGCCTCGTCCCAATGTACTGTGTAGAGTAGTTTGTTTTTGTTATTTTTTTTTTTAGCTATTTAGTTTATTTGTGTTCCTGTTAATAACATGTTTGTGCTTACCGAGTGGTAAAAACAGCTTGACGTCTGACCATAGCCTTTTATTACATGCGTGTTATACAGTCAGTTATCTAAGGGTCATTATCTTTAAGGGTCTATGCATTGGGATTATTAAAGCATAGAGTTCAAGGCTGATCGTTGCATGCTGTTTTTTAAAACGTTGCACTTTATTTGAGATAAGAGATGGACCTATAGATAATATTGCCTTGCGTGGTTTAGTTTATGTTTAAAGGTTTCATTTCTGAAAAAGAGCAAAAGAATATACTGAAACCATCACCAGACCAACATGCTGACTGCAATGTGAAATAAAAAAGTTTAGATTAGGCTAATTGTTTTAGGATTAGGCTAAAAGAAAGTAAATTGTTCTATAGTAAATATAGATCCATACAGTGTTTATAAACAGATACAGTATTTTGTTAGTGTTAATTTAGCTGTGATGGTATAGTGGTCATTTTTTAGTAATTTTTCTTCATTTGTTTGCATTAGTTTAGGCCATGAATAGCAACAAGAGCAACACTGGCATTTTTGTTACACCACCAAGGATCTGCTGTGAATGACATTTGGCACAGTTGACTGCAATTCACATACAGTACATTTACAATATAATCCAAAGCGACCATACGGTGTAGCTGAACAACAGGTCCTACACCTCACATAGGAGGACTGTGTTGCTGGTTGAATCGCAGTCATCTGGGGCATGTTGTAGGCGCTGTAGTGCTCTGGTGGTAAGCGAGCCAGATATGCAGAGGTCCAGGCAGGAAATTAGCAGTATACCCGTGTGTTATGTGTCGAAGCCCATCTTCCCCTTTACTTACAATCTTTTGATCGTACTTCACCCTGCTGTTTGAAAACCGGAAGTCCTGAATCTTTTGTGTTTTTATTAAATTGGTTTCTTTACTGCATTGTGTCGCTACATGTTGTTTTCTTGCGTTTTGTTTTGTACGGATTTCACACAGCCAGTTTTGGTTTGTCTTAATCTGAATAAAAATTAGAACGAAAACCGAATCTGTTAAATGCATTGATAATTTCTCTGCCCATTATACCAAGAAAAATACTCCAAAGTCACAGTAAGTCATGCTTTTGATTTGTTTTAATTTCTCATTTCATATTTTCTTGTAAACTCATTAACTTCTTTTAACTGTGTGTTTGTGTGTGCATGTGTGCATTTGTGTGTGCATGTGTTTCTGTGTGTGCGTGTGTGTGTGTGTGCGTGTGTGTGCGTGTGTGTTCCATGAGTCAGATCCACCACGTGGGGCCAGTGCCCACCTCCTACTACGTGCAGGACCAGGTGCAGGTGGACTACGACCAGTGCCTGACGGTCAGCAGAGGCTCCACCCAGCAGCTGGAGTACGAGATCCTGTTCCCCGGCTGCGTTCTCAGGTGGGCTGGTGATTCCCTTTCTGTGCCCGCTGCCGCCCGACTGCAGCCGCCCAACTGAGAAAAGTGACTTTATCCCTCCCGCTGTCCTATGGGTCAAAATGACCCGGTGCACTCGCCAGTAGTGGCCCCCAACCACAACAATGTGACATTCCGCGGTTGGCTCCCTCTGCTGGCAGTCTGCTTAAATGCCTTACGACAGTGGGAGGGTTAAACATATTTTAACTGGTCAGTTTTGTAGTTACTGGAGGTTTTACATGTATTTTTCTCAAAAACTAAAACAAATTGAACTCCAAAACGTACTTTTCTTTTTTTTATAACTCAATTTTGACCAGATGCATAGTTACTGCATGCGGTTAGCTGCTCTCGCATCTGAATGCTCTCTGAGACTATAGTCTGGAAACCCTGGTTGCTTTAATAATAATAATAATAATAATAATAATAATAATAATAATAATAAAAAACTTTATTTGTATAGCACCTTTCATACACAATGTGTAACTCAACATGCTTTACAGTTAAAAACATTTAAAAAATAAAGGACAAAAGGAACAGATTAAATTAAACAAAAATAAATAACAACAGAAAACAAGGTAAAAGCCATGAAAATAATAAAACCTATTTCCTAGAGTCTGATCTGCTTTATCCCTTTAATTACCTTAGCCCTTGTTACTGCACTCTGCTAGTGGTAATTTACCTGCCCTAGCCCTATGGCCCCTAGCTACATCAGCGGCATTTATCTGCTAGCCAAATCTGCTAGCGGTACTTTGCAATTTAATGCATGGGGGGACTCAAACGACCTTTAGCGTCTGCGCAGCTGTCCTGCTGACCAATCATCATCCGTGGGGGTGGGGAAGTGTGATGACAAAATGGTGGCAGAGCTAGATGAAGCAAGACAAACCGTTATAGCAACGCTGATTGGTTAAAGGCTGTCCAGTAGATTAGATCAGCCAGAGGTCTACGCCCAGTAGGAAGAAATGACTGTTAACACTTGGAGCATCTCGTGTTACACCAGGCTAGTTGACACCAGCATTACGAGAAAATGCTGCTGTTTTGGTTTGAGGTTTGGTGTCTCACACTCCTCCCTACTTCTCTCCCCTGCTGTTCCCATAGGATGACACATTTCTCTACCCAACCTGGTGAACAGGTTGCGTAACACTGATACTGATACATACTGCACTATCCTGGTGTCACAGCCTCAGTATTGGTCTGTATGGGCATTTCATTCAGAGAGGTCACATTGTAGGTTCATGTAACATTTTCGTTGGGCAGGTTGGGACCTATCAATCTTGCTCCGGGGCACTTGGGCAGGGGTGTGGCTCCTCTAGGGGATCATGCTCCTGACTACAGAGCAGGTGGTACAGTGGAACTGGTTACACAAAGTGTAATCAAAGTTGTGTGGGTGCCTAATAGCAAGGCAGCGAGCTCTCTGGGTGTGTCACTGTTTTGGGTTATGCTACAGCAAACACCGCACAGCATCTGCCGACAGCATATATTATGTGCACAGTGTCAGATTGTTGTTCACACCAAACATGTTATACCAGACACAACAACAACATTTTTGTGAAAGCGCCCAGGTGAGAAAAGATCTATGAATCCAGGTGCAAGACACATCATTTTGTTTGTCATTATTTTACTTGTTTCATATAAACTGAGCTCATTTTAAATGTGACCTTTATTTAACCAGGTGAAGTGTTGTTTAGGTTAACATCTCTTGTTCAATAGAGACCTGGCCAAGAAGCAACATATAACAACATACAAAAGGTTTCAAACAATGTTATAATACTGTACATGCATACATACATACATACATACACATGCAATGCAGTATACATTTATAAATTGTCAACAAACACATTCTTTAGAGTTGGTCAAATGTAAGAATTAAAGTCAGTCATTTTCTTCAGTGAGTTCTGAAGAACATTTGGGGCAGCAAACATAAGATGGTTTCCTAATTTCGTACTGACACGAGGAACAGACATTTACAGGAGGTCCTTCGTGCATAATCCCTAATGGCCTTTACTTCATGTTAAAAGTGCTTAGGTAGGTGGGAACTAGCACAAGAAGTGCCTTTTTCTAGATAAAACCCAAGCAATGTGTATGCCTTCATGCATACAAGGAGGGCCATCGGGCTCACAGAGGTGAAGGTAGACCAACAACAGGGAGCAACCACTTGTATAAAAAGGGGAAGCCTCTGTATGCGTCTCCGTCTGCAGGTGGCAGTTTGCCAGCGAAGGGGCGGACATCGGCTTCGGCGTGTTCCTGAAGGCCAAGAAGGGGGAGTGGCAGAAGGCAGCTCAGATGCACGAGGTGGTGCCCAGCCAGCGCTACAACACCCACTTGGTGCCCGAGGACGGCTCGCTCACCTGCGAACGCCCAGGAGTGTGTGAGTACAGTGCGATGCCCCACCTAATCCTAATGCATTAGCTGCTTTTTAACCCTCGTGATGTCCTCCGGGTCAAAATTCACACTGGCGGTGTGTAGCCCTACGAAATCACTGACAATAAAATGAACCACAAAATCATACACAATCAGATGGTGCCCTCTAGTGGCATTATTCAATATAATTAATGGGCAACAGGAGGGTTAACCCTCGTGATGTCCTCCGGGTCAAAATTACCCAAGTCACTAGCTCATTGTGGCAGATAGAAGGCGCTAAACCTAATTCTACAGCTTACACACACATATTATGTGCACTGCTGGTACCACAAGGTGAGTTTGAAACCCGAGGACAACAGAAGGGTTAAAAGGCACATAAAACAACACAAATACATAAAGAAATAATTAATAAATAAATAAATACACACAAATCATCCACTATCAGATGTTGCCGCCGTGTGGCCAAATATGATATTTCTGAGTACATTACGAGGGTTAAAGAGGAAGCAAGGATGGTGGCTAAGAGAAGGTTCCGTTTTTGATGTTTAGTTTGGTAGTTTTATTAAACATAATGTTCACTTCCCTATTATATCTGGTAAAACTAAAACCAATCTCTTCCAGCTGGCATATTCACCATGGCTTATTCATTTAGTTGATTTTATACTGTGAGTTAGTGTTTTGTGAATTCAAATGACCTTGGGTGTTATGAAAGGCACTATTTTAAATAAAATGTAATATTATTTTATTATTATATTTATTTATATGATTTAACTGAAACAAGAGTGATGACTGATCTGCATGCGTTTTCAGACGTGCTGAGATTTGACAACACTTACAGCATCTTCCAGTCCAAACGAATCAGCTTCAGCGTTGAGGTCCTGCTTCCTGGCCAATTACAGTCCCCCAAGCACGCTGACGGTTCAGCCATCCAATCAGAAGAGGGGAACGGCCTATAAAAGTAGCCAGAGATACACCCGAGCTGGTCAGAGAGACTTGGCCAGCGCTGGTGTCTCGCCTACTAGCCCTAACCGCCTGACATACTTGATGTGATACTTGAGATGTGACCCCTGATTACAAGCTGCGGGTGTGAAAGCCATTGTGGTACAACAGGAAGTTCTTTGGAAGATACAGTACAACGTAAGACTACCTTTTATGAAGATAGTGCCTGACTTGCACAAACATGACAGTGTATCTCGCACTGTACGTTTGCACAGGGAATACCGCATTTGAGCAGAACTAACCTCGTAAAGGAAGGATAGGCTGGCAGCTAGTGGTGTACTCCAGCCAAAATGGTACTGGGTTAAAGGTGGAGGAAGCGATGCTAGAGAGCAATGATTGTTGAAATTTGACAACAACATCAAAACAAATAACACTTAAGATCCACCCCCACCCCATAGGGTGCTCCCTCAGAAGCGCCGCCTCCCCACATTGTAAACCCATTGCCAATGCTAGGATAGTGTTGTGTGGTGCGGTCTGCACCACATTTTGTTCTCATTTACAGAGCCAGGGCTGTGTAGAAACACCTGGATTCCCTTACAATGCACACAGAACAGACAGCTAGCTGGCAGAATTACACAAAAAGTATAAATCACCTTTTAAACCTTGCCAATGCTACGATAGTGTTGTGTGGTGCGGTCTGCACCACATTGTGTTAACAGACAGCTAGCTGGCAGAATTACACAAAAATGTGCCCACACTACTTGGAATCATTCTTAAGATACATCTTTTACCTACTCCATGATACTGTGTAGTAATGTTAGTCACTGTCACGTTGCTGTTCATTTGTTTTGGATAAAAGCTACATTTTATTATTAATTAATTGGGTATTTATAACCCAATATTATTAATTAATTGGGTATTTATAACCCAAGCATTTCTCACTCTTACATTATCTCTATCTAAGCAGGATTTGCACTATAGAGGAAAACATTCCATTGTATTTAATGTTAAGATTTCAGATTATTCTTAAAGCCTTGTTTGTTCTAGCCTTGTTTGAAACATGTCAGGTATGCAATTATGTCTATTGTAATGTATTAATTATTTAAATTATATGCAGTATTACTCCTAAGATGTACTACAGTAGCATATCCTTCTTAAAGTAGTTATTAATTAATGAATGTAGCTTGTGGTTCAAAGAAATGTTTTGATCATGAGATAATCTAACAAAATGTTGGATATTATTTTTATATTTAAATTTGAAAATTGCTTTCTGATAGAAAGTATTTTTCAACAAGGAAGTTATCTCAAATAGGATATAATAGCAAGGTGAATACGGGTTGAGACTTTCATATGAATAGGCTTTATAGAAAGAAACATAAGAAACAACTAACTACAGCCTCCATCTGAAAATACATTGCTTAGTCTTATATGTGTAAAGAATTCTGTCAAATCTTTTAAAAAATCTAGTTGTATTTTAAATAAATGTGATCGAAATTTTCCAGTTTTATTTGCCATCATTTTCATACTGAGTTAAAGGACGCCCTCTAGCGTTCGATTAATAATATGAACCCGGAAGTGTTGTCAATATATAACTTACTGAGCATGATGTGCATGTAAAGAAGTTGTTATAATTATGTATTTAAGCATGTTTGTCAAAAATGAATATATTCGGTTTTAAAAGCTTTCATTTTATTTAATGTGAGTGGCGTTACATTACAGTTTACTGTAACGGGCTTCTCCCAGCATGCATTCCGTTTTACATTTTCAGTTTCAGTTTTAGACTCAATATTTCTACAATACTGGAACAGGTAAGCTAAGAATGACATTGCAAATATATCTTTATATAGTCTTATTAAATATAGATTTTTATATTTATTATAGCAGTGAGGAACTGATGTGGATCATAAAATGTATGAAACATGTCACAGAAGTGCAAGTATGGCGTGTTCGAATCGTCAGTGTCGTATATTGTGTGTAATGGTTTTCTCTGTAAACCAACGAGATTCGTGTTATTTTGTAATGCAACCTCGTAGATTTATATGCATACCTTAACTGCACCAAAGAATCTGCCGAGGAGGTTTAAGGAGGTAAAACAAAATCTATACTTCCCTTATGTGTATTGTATAATATTGTTCGCAAGACGTTAAAAATATTACTTAAAAAAGTATACAGTATAGGCAATTTTTTGTGTTGTAGATGTTCATGTTATGTCGGTTTAATAAAATGTTTTTTTTATTATTATTTTTTTTTATCTACACCTGCCATTCCAGACAGGTGTGAAGGCTGCTACTGCCACCATGCTTCAGCAAGTTTCTCTTCTGCTGCTGGTGGTGCTTGTGGCGTGCGGGCTCTCGTTGGGGGCACAGCTACCCGAGCACGGTGACCCCAAAGCACCTCCCGTAGCCACCAATGGCCAGCCATTTCCCTGGGACCAGATGAGGCTTCCCAAAACAGTTTCTCCCCTTCACTACGACCTGTCGATTCACCCCAACCTGACCACCCTGGACTTCACCGGCGTCGCTCGCATCAAGTTACACGTCCACGAGGACACAAGCACAGTCATTCTCCACAGCAAGGATATGCTGATATCCAACGTGCTGCTGTTGTCCCCAGACGGTGCCCAGGCCCTCCGCTTTCTGGAGTACCCTGCCTTTCACCAGCTTGCCCTGCTGTCCGACACGGTTCTGACCAAGGGTAGGCGGTATGAAGTTCAACTGGAGTTTGCTGCCAACTTGTCCAACAGCTTCCACGGCTTCTACAAAAGCAGCTACCGTACCAGTGCCGGAGAGCTGAGGTAGGAGTCTGGATGAGATGTCTCTCATTTGTACTCTTTTCCATTTTAGATTAGTAGATGTAGGTACCCTAAAATGGCAGCAAGACAAAGGGTCTGCCTACTTGACATTAACATATAAACAAACATACCACAACACTCAACATTTTTGTAGGTATCTGGCGTCCACCCAGTTTGAAGCAACAAGTGCTCGGGCAGCATTTCCCTGTTTCGATGAGCCAGCCTTCAAAGCCAACTTCACCATTAGGATTGTACGGGAGTCACGACATATAACCATATCCAACATGCCGAAGGTAATTCATCCTCGAAAAATTAGTCACAGTGATACAGGGGTTAGAAACTAAAACACTGCAGATAAAACACTGATTCTTAATGGATCGAGATGTGTAGATTTGTGATCAGTGCAGGACTGTCTATTTTATTACATAAAAACCTCTACCACCCCATCAAATCCTTAGGTGAAAACAGTGGAGTTACCAGGTGATTTGCTGGAAGACCACTTCGATACCAGTGTGAAGATGAGCACCTATCTCTTGGCCTTTATTGTATGTGACTTCCTGTCTGTGAGCAAGACTACCCAACATGGCGTCAAGGTGAGGTCAGGCTGCTATTGATCGTATTAGAGGGCAGTGTTTCACTCATCTGTCAAAAGACACGCATTCAGTCTGTATCAGCCTAGGAAGTCTGAAACGCTTCCGCAGAAAGCTAAAGTCTGTGTGGCTTCTCTTCAGATTTCTGTCTACGCCGTACCAGAGAAGATAGACCAGACTACCTTCTCCCTCGATGCTGCTGTCAAGCTGCTCGATTTCTACGATGACTACTTTGACATCCCCTACCCTCTCCCCAAACAGGGTCAGTGCACTAGGGTGTTAAGCTCTCTCTGTTAGCTTCATTGCCTATCGGCAGAACATAGTTCATTATAGTAGCTACAGTATGTTTTAGAGGTTGTGATTACGAAGAGATGATACATTGAGTCAAATATCTTAAAAGTGGTGCTATATGACTTTCTGCCACTAGATGTCACACTAAACACACCAGCATCTCAGAGAAAGATAAATACTTGTGGGCCACACACACACACACACTTGCATTAACATGCACACAGTGGCCCTATGCAAACACAGAAGAACAAAAGAGCTTGGATTACAAAACATGGAGGGAGTATGATGACATTCTCTGCTCAGGACAATATTACTCCACTATATCTTTTCGCTTCAAAATTGTTTAACCCTCCTGTTGTCCTTAATTATATTGAATTATACCACCAGAGGGCGCCATCTGATTGTGTATGATTGTGTGTTTTTTAATTTTCATTGCTGAGTGTATTTATGTATTTGGGGGGTTCATGCCTTTTAACTCTCGTTGTTCTCGGGTTTCAAACTCGCACCTCACACACACATCATATGTCTGTGTAAACTGTACAATTAGGTTTAGCGCCTTCTGTCTGCCACAAAGAGCTAGTGATCATGAGGGACATCATGAGGGTTAAAATATAATGTGGAGCACCTTTGTATGGTTAATTTCAAAACCAAGAAAAAAAGGAAATGCTAAGAAGTTACATATAAGTGGACAAGAAATGGCAGAAAGGATGTTCATTGTTCCCTGCAGACCTGGCGGCTATCCCTGACTTCCAATCAGGAGCAATGGAGAACTGGGGACTAACCACCTACCGAGAATCTGGCCTCCTTTTTGACCCCAAGAAGTCTTCAGCTTCAGACAAACTAGGCATCACCATGGTCATAGCCCATGAGCTGGCGCATCAGGTAACTCAGATGGGGCATTTGTCTATCACGGCTGCAGTCTACATGCATCTTATTTGTGTTACGTTCAGTGAAGATAAACAGTGGAAGTGAACAGGAAGGATGTGGATTGGAGAAGACACCAAACTGTGAACTGACATTTATGTAATATATATATATATAACCCTCGTGATGTACTCAGAAATCTCGTATTTGGCCACATGGCGGCGCCATCTGATTGTGTATGATTTGTGTGTT
>JAODUG010021523.1:0-10618 GCA_027564795.1 Aphredoderus sayanus
GCGCCTTCTATCTGCCACAAAGAGCTAGTGATTTGGGTCATTTTGACCCAGAGGACATTACGAGGGTTAAATGTATTGTCAATTGTTCATCTAGCTAACATCAGATATAGCTCATACACCTCTATTGTTTTATAATGAAATTGCTGAAGTGTGTCCAAGAGGTGTACTTTTTGTTGACAAGAACAATATAACTTGGCCATGGGTACAGTGAAATTGGTCATATTAGCATTCATTTAAACGATTCTGCTGCAGTCTCAAATTTTCAATGTAAATCCATCTGATTAGATCAGAATAACATGAAGGAGACTAAAAATGGCATCTTAATCAACTTTTTATATAATTTATACAGTATGTGGTATGGTATGTTAGCATTATATAGACCATGTGCTTTGTTGAAATGTCTTTCTTTTTATATGCATGGCATTTGTCATTTGGATGTGTATCTTCTCACTCCACCCCAAAACATTTCTTCCCTGAAATCTATGCAAAACATCCGGTGTTCACCAGAGGAACTGAAAGAGGAGATGGAGTGACTAATACATGTAAATAATGTATAAACCAGTGGGTATAAGAAATTCAGGGGCACATGAATTAACCATTAAGATTAATTGATATCTCACTAAATAATGAATGTAAGAAATATTATTCTATATTTTAAAATTGTAAGAAGTATAATGTGGGAAAAGCTGTAAGAAACATTAAAAGGGAATGTTTTTATTCATTTAAAATCCATTTACATTTTGACATTTTCTTCATTGTTGGGCTGTTTGGAAATTGACTACAGTGCAATCTCTTATTGTCATACATAATGTACAATACAATGGTTCTATCGTTTGATTATCATTGGAGGATGTTGGCTTAATTAATTTGATTGTAATAATGTATTTTGTTATTGAAGTACAGTACCTGGGGCGGGGGGGCTCTGCGTTTTGACACAACCAGAAATAAAATTAAATACAAATAATAGTAGTAGTTGTTTACTGGTCTACAGTTGTACTGCAGTCTGGAGTTGTATTGTTTTGCAATTGATACAAACTTTCTCTATTATAACTGGGGAGTATCAGATAGTTTATATTACAGTCTTATTCTAAAATGGTTTAATTTATTTCCTTGATTTTCTCATATTTTTGCCATTCAGACTGCAGGCTTTTTGCACATTTCTGCACTGGATGGAGTCACTAGGTGAATACAAACTGTGAAAGACTGCAATGGGTGCTCAAGCTGCCCTTAACCCAAATTTATCAAAAGTGTTGCCAGCGTTTTATGGTTATAGAGCTAACTTTAATTTATCGGCAGGCAGGGGATGAGTTGGTAAGCAACCTACACAACAATATATTGTATGTTCCATGATGGTGGATTAGGCTATGCAGTTGCATTTTGTTCATGAAACAAACTTGTCTAGCTGGTTAAAGTGGATTTACTAGGGTGATGGTGATAATAATACATATCTATTATTATTAATAATTGGATTACTGTAATTATAGAATTAGCTCCATCTTGATGAATATTAAAAATGTTTGGAGCACCTGCCCCGGTGGAACTCTACACGGGTCTGACATGAACGACCAAACAGACAAAAGAAAAGAGGAAGAGTTGTATTGCTTATCTTCCTGGCTTGTGGTTTCAGCAACAATGTTGCCTTTATTCCCATTGGTAGTTGCCATTTTGGATCCTCAATATTTGCAAAAACAAGACCTAGGCTGCCTTCGAATATCCATCAAATGTAGCCCTATGTCCTATGATCTGTCTAATGCTTATTAGTTACATTTTCTAACCACAAACGAACATTCGGAAAAACAGAAAACTTTGTTAAAATATTGAAAGTTTCACTTTTGCCAGTCTTGAAATGTTTTAATTAGGGTTAATTGATTTTTGGGATATTATACAGTTTTTCTATTTTTTAATTTTAATTTTCTGGCTGAGATCCAGTGTGTCCCTTTAAAGAGGGTGAACTTTCTTAACTGAAACTTGAATAACTGTCTCTGGACATAAGCCAACTTTACAATGTTCAAATGATAAACACAAAGTCATACAAATTATAACAGTTAAAAATGCATCAATTTGATATCAAACATGGCATATGTTTGCCCGATACCATAATTTAGATAGATAATTAAATATTGAATAGGCATATATCTACAGTACGTAGGTTCAATATTTAGGCCTATTCAATATTTTTAACAATATGCTCTATAATATAGATCTATATAACATTAATATTCCAAATTGTTTGTGACTTTAGAATAAAGTCATATTCACTTTTTAAAACCTGTAAAAAGTCTTGAGTTTGAGACAAAGATGGTTGTGCAGGGAAAGGGGGTCATAAATTATTGGCACTTCCTGGGAGAATACTTAGTCTAGAAAATAAGAAAGGTATTACTTTGGTTTGGTTATTCTTATCAATTGGTACACACAGTTAAACATTAATATCAAACCATAGCATACACTTATTATAACTACACATAACTTTATTTTGATTTAGGTGAAAGGAAGAGTGTGAAATTAAAGTTTTTCTCCTCAGGTTGTTTGAGAAGGGGCTTGCACATTCCTATCTGAGTCATAAAGAGTCATAAAACCCCCCTAGGTTTGCGTGTGTATGTGGGTCTCCAGTATGGAGGGGAGGAGAAATACATTAAATTCTCAAATGTATGAGTTTAGAATGATATTGTTTAATGCGCCTGACCCAGGATTACTACAACCTGTCGAACTATTGACAAATGTACTACATGTAAGTCGCTTTGGAGAAAAACGTCTGCCGTAATTGCCATAAGAGTAAATGTAAATGTCTACACCAAGGCTGAGAAATGCCAGTTCCATAAGACCCCATCACCTTCCTTGGATATAACATCTCTCCAGAGGGGGTCTATATGGATAAACCCAAGGTGGAGGTGGTGAAGACATGGCCAGTTCCCAGGACCATCAAGGACTCCCTGAGTTTTGTCAACTTCTACTGCCGCTTCAACGAGGGACTTCAGCTTCATTGCTGCCCCTCTTACTTCTCTCAAGGAGGCCCTGAGGTGCCTGAGGTGGTCCCCTGCAGCCGAGGATGCCCAGTTCATGTCGGCTCTGGTCTGCCTCCACCTGGACCACCAGAAGCAGTTTGTCGTGGAGGTCATCGCTTCGGAGGTGGGCGTGGGGGCGGTACTCTCCCAGTGCCAGGGGATACCACAAAGCTCCACCACTGCACCTACTTCTCCAGGAAGCTGTCAGCCGACAAACTAAATTACAGTGTGGGGGAAACTGGAGCTCTTTGTGGTGTGCCCAATCAAAGCCGTCATGGGCAGTGCAGGCTGGCAAACTGTGCCCCTTTTCAAGGGAGCCTTCCAGCTCTACGAGTACCTGGGGACCGCGGCCCCCAATTCATATCACGACTCTGGAGAGCCTTCATGGCGCGCTTGGCGGTTGCGGTCAGCTTCACGTCTGCTTACCAAGGTGCAGGCTGAGAGTACCAACCAGGAGTTGGGGAGGTTCCTGCGCTCCTTCTGCCAGGACAATCCAGGAGATGAGGGCGAAGTACCTTCCATGGACAGAGTATAACCAGAACTCTCTCCGCCAGTCCTGCATGGGGCTGTCTCCATTCCAGGCGGAATTTACATGGTGCCCTTCAAGGTGCTCCGTAGACTGAATGATATGTCTGTCACCTTGGAGCTCACTTCATGTCTTCATGTATCCCTCCTCAGGCCGGTGGTTCCTGGTCCCCTGGGTGGGTCTGCTTCGGCCACCGCTCCACCACCTTTGGAGGTGGCTGGGGGCCCGGCGTACGCTGTTGTGCGTATCCTGTACTCCTGGCGGTGGAGGGGGCTGATCCAGTACCTGGTGGACTGAATGGGTTATGGGTAGCTGGGTCCGGGCGGCGGACATCCTGGATGCCCAGCTGAAGACTTACACGCCTGCTGCCCAGATTGGCCGGCGCCTAGGCCTCGGGGCCGCACCGACCACCAGTGGTATCATCTGCAGTATCACCCCCTCCCTTCCACCCCCTCAAAGAACGCACCTGCGAACAATTCTGCTATTTAAGATGTCGTGAATGAGATGTAGACCTTTCTTAGGAACTTTATTAAGAACAAATTTAAGAAGAAACTTGGGTTCTTCTTAAATTTGAAGAATGTTTAGCATTGGTTAACGGCCCGTTAATTCCCATAAAAGGGATGATGGGAGGGCTATGTGCACACTTAGAGAAAGGTCTAATGAGGCCCAATGTTTGCTCACATGCAGAAATGGTTTGGCATGGTTTTGACAGTAGATTCATTCCAATAATTGTAGCAGTCAACTAAAATTGACAAATGTTTGCTTGTAATTTCTGAAGAACTGCTGAGTATGTGACATTCTATAAATCAGGGAAAGTCAACATAAGCAAAACATTTTTAATCCTGACATTTATGAATAAGAAACCAGGTTTTAATTATTATTGCAGTACATCATTATTTAGCTATTTTGAATGTATAGAGACCATACAAGAGACCCTGAGGAAACTGGAGTCAGTTCAGCAGTCTCTAAGCAACAGTCAACAAATGAACAGAAAGCCAGTGAACTCAGCAAAGGAAAGTAGTGCAGCTGTAAGGAGTAGGCTATAGTGTAATGAGAAGAAGTGGGATATCTTTACAATCTTTACAGGTAAGAAGCACTTAGATGTAATATTTCAGTGCTCTACATTTCATGAAATAAAATCAAATGGCTCATGTCAACTAATCACTGGAGAAAAGTATTTATTTTTTATTATATATATATTATCACTGTATGATGAAATGCTGTTTGGATTGCCACATCTAATTATATCCTCAATGTCTTTCAGGTTCTATTACTTTATAAGGCTTTTTGAAGCTGATTGTGTCTATATATATATATATATATATATATATATATGTGTGTGTGTGTTGTGTAGTGGAATTGGGTTATATTACTCTGACATCGTCTTCTTCCTTTGGCCTAGTTGACACCAGGACAATACTGACATACTGAGGAACTGGACACCTCTCATCTATTATGTAGATTGATCATGCATTGAGCCCTAGGCAAGAGATAGAAACCACATACACCAAGACTATAAAACAGACGGTAAGTCATTTTTTAAGTCTATTTTTTACTTAATAGATGTTTTTCTTAATTTTTACTCAATTCAGTTATTACTTTTAGTTGTACAGTATAGTCAAAATACAATTAAAACAGAACAGTACCATTACATTTTGACTGTAGAGTAACACTGTAAAAACATATTGGGAAGATATTCAGATTTAATGTTGTAACTATATTCTAATAATAGACCTTGAAAAGTCTCACATTATTGATCCAGTCATAAGCACATAATTCACTTTTGTTCAATGATGAAAATGTTTATTCAAAGCTATTTCCCTCCATTGGCAATTACAATGAGGGTAACTTGGTATTTTGTACATTTTCATGCTCGTAATATACTATGAATTTTGTGACCTAGTTAGGTATGGGGATATGTACTGTACATAACACTAAAATTAAATAAATAAAAAAGATATCCATCATATAAATAGATTTTTGTTGTGCATATGCATTGGCTTTGTGTTTCATTCTCCTTAGGAAGTCCACAAAATAATCAGTAGAGATGTTAAAGTGTGTATTCACCATCACACACCCATCCATTTCTTACCTATTAATCTGTATATTTGTATATTTTGCTATTATGTTTTCCTTCTCTCTTTTGAGCAGTAGTCCCACATCCCCTATTCCAACTCTCAGTCACAGTCGTCACTGTCAACCTGATATGGAATGCTCAGAAAGCACTACCAATCCCCTATCATGCTGGGCTGCCCAGGCCCTAAGCGATCTCACCAAGGTTGAAACTGAACTGCGATGTGTACGAGAGCGTCAAGCAGCAGCAACAGAAATAGTAAAGAGAGGTGTGGAGCGAGCCATTCTGGGAGCACGGAGAGAAGAGCGCCGCCTACTGGAGAGGGTTGAACAGGACCATCGGGATGCTCAGCAGCACCTGGAACAGGTGCAGAAAGAGAATACGGTAGCAACTCGGCTCAGTCAGGCTCTGCTGGCCCAGAGGCTACGAAAAGTGTCCCACCTTAGAGATCAGATCCAGCAAGGCAGTGGAGGTCATGACCAGAACCTTCTGCAAAAGGAGCTGGCAGATCTCTTGCAACCGTGGGAGATCTCCCTGTCACTTAAGAAGGTGAGCTTCAAGCCCAGCTCGCAGCCTAATGCTGTCCCCTTTGGAGATATCCAAGTTCAGGAACACAACCTGAGCATTCCTGTTGGAGGATGTGGACCTAAGGGACAGCTGTGTGTTCTCCATTCAGAAAAGCTGCATTGTGGGGACACAAACCAACAAGGCACTAGGGAAGAAAGGAGTACCCCAGATAGTGCTCAGCCAGGAGAGTCATTAGCTTCACCATCTGGCAGGGTGGTAAGAAAGATACGCCTGTCCACTAAGAGTGATGAGGACTCAAGGGTGGAACTAAAACTTAACCTACCAAATGTACAGTGCTGGCCTCCCAATAATGATCAGTCTGAACAAAAATCATCTCAGGACAATGAAACTGAATTACAAACCTTCAAACCTCAAGGAGAGGACTACAGTCTGACTATCCCTCCCTTACTTCACAATGGAAATACAGAATGCGAAGATCCAAGTTACATAATGAAAAACGATGATAGACACTACTTGCCCAGGATCCAGAGGAAACCTGTCCTGATAACTAGTCTGGAGCCCTTTTCATCTCCACAACAGGGAAGAAATGAGCAAATCAGTCAGCACTGGAGCTTAGACAGTCACGAAGTTGACAATCAGAGAGCAAGACAGGATTCCAATAGGTGTGCTCTAGCATCTCCCAAGATGACTTCAAGAGAACCTCTGGCCAGCCAAAGCTGTCTGGACCTTCCTTCCAGAGCCCAAACACAGTCTTCCCTCAGCTATTCTTCTGATGAACCACTTCTGACTCCAGGGGACTCTGGCAGAGCTCCCTCCCCAGCAGACAGCCTCGACTCCTGCTACACCTTCATCGTCAGCTCACCTCATGACTACAGCAAAAGCAGAGGCTGTCTGAACAAAAGGTCACGCCTCTCCAAATCTGTAGCCGACCTAACACATAAGGCCTGGCCATTGGTCATGGATGGAAGGAGGGAGAATTTAGGTGTGTGGAGAGTTAATCACAGCAGCCTCTCTACCACCTCAAGACTTAGTAGAGGACAGACCTTCCCTGGACAAAGAGGCCAATCTCTAGTGCAACAACCACAGAAAAGACCTATAGTGGGGCGACCAATTGGAGTAACAAGGTCTCTCTCAATGTCTGTCATATATGGCACTTCTCAGGAACTAAACAGAGGCAGAGGCAGAAAAGATACAGCCTTGCTGGAGATGAAAGAGGAAGGGAACCTGTCCTTTTCAGAGCTCCACACTGGAGAAAACCACCTGATTCGTCAGTTTGGGAAGCAGGGTTCAGGTCGCTCTGATCTCACTCTACCCAGTGGAGTACATGTAACACCACAAGGCCAACTCTTTATAGTCGACTGTGGAAACGCACGTGTTCAGGTATGTGTATATATGTTATATATAAAATGATTACAGTTTGCACAGTTATAGTTTCCTTTAGCTGAAATGTATTATATGTAGCTAATCCAATACTGTAATTCAATTATGTAAATTGTATATCTTAAACCAGGTGACAGATCCTAGAGGTAACGTCCTCCAGCAAGTGACCTCACCAACTTCTGAGGGCTCTGCGAGACGCTTTCGGAACTACTTTGACATTGCTGTAAATGCGAAGGGATTGATTGCTTTGAGCTGTGCAACCGAACGCTTGCTACTTGTGTTTAGCCGCCACGGGCGTCTCCTCCAGACCTTTGGTGGACCAGGACTTGGCTCTAACAAAGATGAGCTGGAGGCTCCCAGGGGCTTGACAGTAACCAAGCTGGATGAGTTCTTGGTAGCTGACATTCGAAAAGGCACCCTCATTGCCTTAAAACTGGATTCCAAGACAGGCGTTCGTCTTGAGCGCACAGTGGTGACTGGATTCCGACGCCCTTACTTGGTGGCAGCTTGTGTGAGCACAGGCATGGTGGCTGTGTCAGAAAGAGGCAGTGAGACTGGCTGTGAGCCTTGCATTAAGGTTCTGGAGCCAGGGTGGAACACAGTTAGAGTCCTAGGGGTGTGTTCTGCCATGGGACCTGTCTTGGCTTGCCCCTGGGGGATTTGCATAGACAGAGACGGAGATGTGCTGGTGGCAGACTGGGGAAAGCAGCATAAAGTGGTGATATACCCAGCTCAAGGGGTAGGCCGGGCCATTGTCACGCAGGGGCTGAGCAGTCCTCGGGGCCTGGCCTTACTACCTGAGGGCCACTTAGTTGTATCTGACAGCATGCACCACTGCATCAAAATCTACCAGTATAAATAGGTTAGTTGATGTGGACAGATACAACCCATATACTGATTAAACCTACAATAACCTTCACATTTTATTTGTTTTAAAGGGGAGAAATGATTAAAAACATACTTTTTAAATGCTTCAGTGCTTCATTTGGGTATTTGGAGTTAGCCTGGTTCAGCCTGACTATTGCGCTCAGAGATTATGGTCGTGAATCTCATCACTTTAGCATTTGCACAGCCACCATGGGTGGTGGACCAATCACCAATCTATGTGGGTGGGTAAGTGCAATGACATTAATGTCAGCTGTTGGTTTCCAGATGGTGATAGAGCTAGTTAAAGCAATAAAAACAGTTGTATAAAAGTTAACCCTCATGATGTCCTCTGGGTCAAAATGACCCAAATCACTACCTCTTTGTGGCAGAGAGAAGGCGCTTAACCTAATTCTACAGCTTACACAGACATATGATGTGCACTGCTGGCACAACAAGGTGTGTGTTTGAAACCCGAGGACAACAGGAGGGTAAAAAGGCACAAAATACATAAAGAAATAATTACAAAAAAAATAAATACACACAGCAAAGATAATTGCTTACAGCGTACCCAGATCCTATTCAGAAAGTACATTTTGCATCTGGTTACACCAGGCTTTCCACCCCACAAAAAATTTCAATAGGCCCTCATCAGAATTATACGTCCCCCCATCTGAATATCTCCACTCAAGGCTTGTGAACTACTTTTGCGAATGTGCACCATTGTTTATTTTGCAAGCATTGGACCCGCTGAATTGCTTGCAAACGGCTCTATTGTAAGCTACACAGCAGCATGCATTGTTGCATCCATCCCCCATTCTCAGAAGAGTTGACCTGAGTTTATCGATGGAAACATTCCAGCATACAAAGTTAGAGCTTGAGTTTTACTCGCTTTATTACATTTAACTTTACTTGCATTGCCTTTTCTTAAAAATCAAAAAGCTAGCTTTTTGTTAACCGGTAATGTAGTAAGCAAGACCGTATCAAGAGCAGGACGTACTGTACCACAACACAATAACGATATTACATTCATATACAGCATCATTCAGTAACAGTAAATTGCTTAGAACTGATTAGAAATGCTTAACATGAATGTTGATTTACGTTAGCTCTGTTCATTATCATGTTTTCATTCAATGGTTTAAAATTCATGATCTTGTGAATCTTGAGAATCTTGTGAGTCCATTTCCAGGACGGCCTCATAGAATCCTACTGTAGGAGGTGTGGATGGCTGTGATTAATAAATGAATAGACACATCTGCTAAAGTAAAATCCTTCCATTCATGAAATAATATAGTGTTTACACACAAGTGAATACACACAATGGTTACTAGCTTTATCAAGTATGTCAACCCCCACCGATTACACTACCTCCACTGCTGGTGTTGAGGCAGAACAGCAATGACTCCCATTCCCTCTGTACCTTTAACAGAACTGAACGTTGGGATGAAGGCACAATTTTCCCACCTAGGTGCATGAGAAGGACATAGTCCCTGTCAGCTGACTGTTCTGAAGATGGGGCAGTGGCTCAGTTGCCTTTAAAGGTATGTCACAGATATTGTAAACACATGGAAAAGGGTCAACATTTTTCTCCTTTTATTCCATGTTGCTTGTCCATTCATATTTTAGACACACAGCCAATAGATTACTACTATGTTGCATTTTGGCCAAAAACAAATTATAAATCTGGGGAGGGGGGTTAATATTAAG
This sequence comes from Aphredoderus sayanus, assembly GCA_027564795.1. Taxonomy (NCBI): domain Eukaryota; kingdom Metazoa; phylum Chordata; class Actinopteri; order Percopsiformes; family Aphredoderidae; genus Aphredoderus; species Aphredoderus sayanus. Next base: position 10,085 of record JAODUG010021523.1, read on the forward strand.
GGAACAAATGATGCACATGTTAACACAGTTCCTGTTGCGGTGAGTATGCGAGGAGAGACCCAAACACATGACGAGCAGACAGGATGCTAAGACTTTAGTAACAGAATAACTTAGCTTAAATACAAAGACAAGACAGACCATTGGACAGGGAGCAATGAGGGACAGGTGAAAACAATAAACAATCAAGAGGCAGGTGCAGAGACAGGCAAAACATGGACTGGGGAAAAGTAACACTAAGAAAACATGGATTGAAACAAGATTAACACTGGGGTGGACAGCAGACAGAACATGGAAACAGACCAAATAAAGTAAACAAGGAGAAGGCAGACGTAACAGTTCCCAGAGGTCTTAATACAATATCTGTTACATGCTTTTGTGAAAATACCAGATAGATTATTTATAAGAGCTCATTCCAAAATCCCATATACAGTATAAGGCTTTTTCATTTCAGTGTTCTTAGTGACAGGCTAGGCAGTGCTGCCCCACCACGGCTAATGGCAACTGTTTGGCTGTGTCGGGACTCAAGAGGCAACA
>JAODUG010021523.1:10718-21328 GCA_027564795.1 Aphredoderus sayanus
TAGTGACAGGCTAGGCAGTGCTGCCCCACCACGGCTAATGGCAACTGTTTGGCTGTGTCGGGACTCAAGAGGCAACACATCCTCTGACACAGAGGTGCATTTTAAACCATAAGGCATTTTTACACAGCATTCTCAAGGCGTAATACTTCACCTTCCAACCTAGGAAATCCTTCTATTGGGTGCATTTTCCATGAGATCCCTGCAGAGATCCGGTCTCTCTACAGCAATTTATCATCGCTATAAATCACTGAATTTCATTGACTTTTCATGGTTTCTCAATACTACATCGCTGCTAGTCTCTTCCAATGTGTTGTATGCTAGTGAATGTAATGATAGCAAGAAAAAAAATTGCGCACGTTCGCAGAAGTAGGCTAGTTCTCAATTCATTGGTGGAGATAGTCAGATGGAGGGGGTCGTATTATTCAAATGAAAGGGTTATGACCTCAAAAACCCTTCAAAATCAAAACAACTCAATATTAAATTAAATATCTTAATCTCAATTATCTTAATTTCTTCTGATTATTAAATCAAAAATTTGTGATTAAAAAATTAAAACACTTAAGAGTATTGTTTTGGTCGAAAAACCACATTGCTTCAATTTGCAAGGTTGGCTCAATTATAACAAAACAGACTACCACTCGTATTTTGTAGTGGATTACCTAAACAAATTGTACTTTTCAAAAGGACAGACTCGTGGTTTTTGCACAGAATCACTTTATTGTCATAATCATCGAAAATGAGATGACTGGCGCTGGACGTTTCAAAGGTCCACATCAGTTGAGGTTGATTAACTTGATGAGTCATAGGCTATTGTGTTCTGCTCAAATTCCGTTTGAATTGCCCATAGATGAACCAGCGATATCCTGCTAGTCTTTATATATGGTAATATCTCTTCAAAGTCTGGATGCTTATGATGATATGAGGAAATTGCCTACTCGTACTTTTAGTCCAGAATCCTCATATTCTGTCCATTCTGTCCACCATATTCAGGCTAAACCTGGGCACATTGTAATCATTTGCTTCTCATATTTTTAACAACTTTATCAGATTATTACCCACCTCCCCCAGCTCCATCATCCCTTTAAATGTTGACATACAATGTCTCTAATATGCCACTATAGGTGGCTCCTGTCTGCTCCTGTCTGCCTTTGTACAATGTGTCTTACCATCTGTTTAAAGCAATTGTCTCCTTCCCAAGGCTAGATGCCAGTATTACAATAGGGGCGACAGGTGACCGAGCCCTCCTGGTTGAAACCCCGCTAACTCCTGACCAAGTGTCGAGGTGTCCCTGAGCAAGACACCTAAGCCTAACTGCTCCCGGTGGTCAGATGGCGCCTTGCATTGCTGACACCACCATCGTGTGTGTGTGTGTGTGAATGGGTGAATGTGAGGCTAAACTGTAAAGTGCTTCGAAGTGGCCAAAAGGTTGAAAAAGTGCTATATAAATGAAGTCTATTTAACATTTACTTCCAGCCCATTGGGCCTACAGTAGCAGTAGCTGAAATAGGTTTAGTATTGTACAGATAATCACACTGTCATGCCTAGTTCACTAAACAATTGTAGACTATCTTCTTTCTTTTTCATAGTTTTTTAGATTAAAAATAAAACAGCTTGAAGGTAAATCATAGCACACTCCAGTGAGTAAAGATTATGCTCTAGAAATTACTAACAGAAGTGCAACTACTGTAACTTGTTGAACAAAACATATGCTGTGTGGACCACATGTCCATGGGAAAACTGTCTTATGTGTTTGTGTGATAGGAATTCCAGCTCTTTTTCTCAGCAATCTCAGCAATAAGGAGCAATTGGAGCTCTTTTGGCTCCCAAACAGCTCTTCATTTAGTACAATTTCTGTCATTTTATAATTAAGGCAATCGTTTAACCTATGGTTAGTATGTGTACGCATATCACTAAAATGATTAAATGGAAATACACTAACCCATATCATTTTTAGAATACCATTATGTTACATTATGTATCATGTAAAAACACTGCAAAAACCTTTCGTCCAGCAGAACTATACAGACACACTGTAAAGAGACTCAACATTCTTGAGTTAAGACTTTAATTTTGGTACAGTTTTCAAATGTAACAGGAGGGTTAAAAGGCGCAAAAAACAACACAAATACATACAAAATAATTATTAATTAATTAAGAAATAAATACACACAGCAATAACAATAAAAAGAACCATACAATAATACACAATCAGATGGCGTGGTTCAAGACAATATTTTAAGGGCATTTAAAAGCTACTCTAAATAAAAAATAGAGAAATAGTAAAGACTTGTAATGTAATTTCTACACTAGCATTTATATGTATGTGCATTATAGACCAACACAAGTTTGCATTATGGTGCATGTGTACACAGGACTGTGATTACTTTGCCCAAAATGATGTGAGCTGTTAAATGTATTAATATGTATTGAACAACAATGGGAATGTATTTAGTTAAGAATGCAAAGCTTTCATGTCCTTCAGTTGTTTTCCTGTCTGCCACTTGACAAGGTGTGTGTTGTAAGTTGGCTGGTGACAGATCCCTTCCTCTCTGAACCCTGAATAGTCATTATCCTAATTTTTATTGGCTCCTCCTCAATCTGAAACACAGAATAATTATTAGAAATTCAGGAAACTACTAAAAATGCACTTTGAATATAAGTTTCATAACAATTGTATTATGGCATTCATTATCTACAGTTTGATAGGATTTTAGCCTCATTACAGTAGTAATACATGCAAGCTACGATCCATCAATAATTTGTGAGTTTGTTAGGTAACCCAATAGACACTATCCCATTGTTGTGGCCTGCTACTAGAGAATTAAAACAGAGATGTGCAGGGTTAACCTCCTGAAGTGGATGAGTTGTTTTCAATGCTATTGGCTAATGTGACCGTGATGTGCACGATGCATGACAGACGGCTCAGTGGTCTGGTAATTGTGTATTTCAACGTACATTATGCTCAGCACCAGAGAGAGACAATTTCAGAATGCATTTCAGAATTCTCAATTTGCATGTTGGCATGCCACAAAACAACTTTTAATAAATAGGAGCAAATTAAACCAAAAAGTTATGGTTATTGCACAACATTAACTTGTTTATCTAGAATTTTCTTTCTTTCCTTCTTCATAAGAAGGAGAGTATTAACTTACACTGTCGTCAGTCACAAGGGTGTCTCCCGCTTATACAAAGCGGCACTGGTGGGACCCTCGAACTGGAGCTTAATTGCCTGTTTCAGGTTGAGGTGGGGGTCTGATGTTGTCATTGCAACTATGGATTCTTCCAGAAAGGCACTAGTAGGTGAGATAGTGGAGTAATTGTAGCAGGGAAATGAAATAATGTTTTTTTGGGGTCCAGCATCCCAAGTCTCCTCTTTAGCTGGGCTTTCGAGGGCATATGGATAGCCTAGGGGTGGACTTTCATGGTTTCTATCAGCCTTTGAGGAGCAGTCTTGCCATGGTATTACACCAAGCGAAGCCATTATAAAGTTCAATTTACCTTTACCACCTTTATCAGTCCCATCCGCCTCAATGAGGTTTGAGTTTTGGGTTTTTAGTTTGTTAGAATAATCAAATCCAGATGAGAAGTCATTTTGAGGCAGATTACAGTTGTGCGCCATGTCAGTAGCTGTACAAATTGTGGGGGGAGGGCTGCCATTCCAATGCCTCCTGCTACTCCCTCGGATGCTGCTTGTGACTGAACTACCAGGTGGAAGGAGGGTAGAGGGCCTGCTGCGAATGCGCGGCAGTGAGTGCTGTTGGATTTGGTATGTAAAACTTAAAGTGTCAGCTGGAACAGTCTGAACAGTGGCCAAGGAGTGGCAGGTAGAGGAGTTTTGGGAGGTCTGCATGGAACCGAATCGCTCAGCGGTAGAGCCTGGGGACGATGCTGAAGAGGGGGAGGACACAGCTGCTCCTCCAGGTAGAGGTGACACTCTGGTATTCCATTCAATGCCAACAGTCCTGGAGCTAGCTGTGATGGGGCTCTTCAGGTCTTTTCTTGCAGGTGAGAGAGGATTGGAGTGGGGCAGTAGGCCTGGATATGGTTTGGCTCCATAACTCTGCAACAGTTTGACAATTGTAAAATGTCCACGTTTACCAGCAACATTGACAGGACTGCGACCATATTTGTCTATGTGTTCTGGGTTGGCACCTTTGTCCAGAAGCATGGCCACTATCTTAGCATGGCCTTCTTGGGCAGCAATGCTAAGAGCTGTTGCCCCATGCTGGTTGCAGGCCAAGTCTACATTGATAGCCTTGAACTCTAAAAGAAGTCTTCCCACTTCAGCATGTCCTCTCCATGCTACAGAATGCAATGGAGGCCTGCCTTCAGAGTCCTGTGCATTGGGGTTGGCTCCACGCCTCATAAGCAGCCCTACTGCCTCCACATGTCCCACCCAGGATGCCACATGAAGTGCTGTGCGACCCTCAGAGTCTTTAGATTCGAGGGGCACCCTCCCCTTCTCTATTAGAAGAGCAGCCATGTTGAGGTGGCCCTCTAGCACCAGAAGGTATAGCAAGGGTCTTCCTTCTGCATCCCGGACATCTGTGTCTGACCCTTTCCTCATAAATAACTCTGCCACATCGGCGTGACCCTCCAGGAGGGCAGCACTAAGGGCGGAGTGTCCATCATAGGCCCTGTGATCAATTGGAGAGAATCTATCCAACAGTAACTTGGCAGTGCTGTAGTGACCCTCTTGAGCAGACAGTATCAGGGGAGTGCGTCCTTCATTGTCTATCTCCCCCACTCGTGCCATGCTGCCCTGCTCTGTCAGAATGGCACACACTGGCCGATGGCCCTCGCAGGCAGCAGCATGCAGTGGTGTCCAGCCTAGGTCATCCTTGTGGTTCTCATCTAGGCCCCGGTCCAGCAGGGCCCGGACCACCTCTACACTTCCTCTAGCTGCTGCCAGGCTTAGAGCTGTCCTACCTTCTCCATCTATAGCATCCACAGCTGCTCCCCAGAAGAGAACCCGCTCCACTGTTTTGATGTGACCCATAGCTGCGGCAGCCAGAAGTGGCGTGACAGCCATCATGGTTGCAGTGTTGGTAAAATGGCCAGCGGTCTCATCAACGTCTGCTCCAGCTTCTAACAGCAACTCAACAATGTCCTCATGGCCTTCATAAGCGGCAAGAAGCAGTGGAGTCATCCCATCACCATCCCTATGTCCTGGATCCGCTCCACGCTCTAATAACAGACTGGCTACCTCTGCGTAACTTTGAACCCCAGCGGCTGTAGGGACACAGAGAGCAGCCACCAGTAATGCAGTGCGTCCATCTCCATCCGCTAAGTTGACGTCAGCATTGTGGTCCAGTAGCATTTCTACAGCCTTGCAATGTCCCATGAAGGTAGCGGCAATTAATGGTGTGCGCCCCTCGCAGTCGGCCTTATCTACCTGAGCCCCACTGTCAAGCAGAGTCAGCAGGACCTCTTCATGCCCTCCCCATGCTGCAGCTCTTAGGGCAGTGCGTCCCTTGCCATCACATCCGTCAACATCTGCCCCTGTGGCCAACAACAGACGCACTGCCTCACTGTGTCCTGCCCAAGCGGCACAACGCAAAGGTGTCCAGCCCTCACTGTCTGCATGCTCCAGAATTGCTGTTGCAATTTCAGGCACCTGGTGTTGAAGCCACTCCAGAAGCACCGACATGACTGCAATGTGTCCCTGTCTTGAAGCTAAGATCAGTGGTGTTTGATCCTGATGGTCACTAATGAGTGGGTCGGCTCCCTGGGCCAGGAGAAACTTTGTTACATCTGCAGAGCCAAGGTGGGCTGCACTGGCAAGCAACGTTTGCCCATCTGTGGAGTCTATTTGATTTACACTAATCCCGCTGTCTAAGAGCTGCATTATTGATTCCTGCCTCTCTAATGTACATCTTATTGTCCCACTTTCACCCACACAATGCACTCCCAAACGTAGGCCTACATCTGTGGAGCAGGTGGGAGGAAAAAACCCACTCATGATTAAAATTTGAAAGACTTCCTGGCTGACAAGTGTGGGAGGAGGTCGGGAGGAATTATGGTTCCAAGTAACAGAACTAGGCATAGTGGCATCTAAGCTAGGACTGACTGATGGCACTCCTGTCCATAGCATCCACAATGCCAGTAGGGAAGGGTTGTCCTTGTGCATACCAGAACATACAAGATTGGTGGCAAGCTGGCAGGTTTTCTCTGTGTCTAGCTTAGGTCCCTGCAGTGTTAATGCCATAGCCAACATGGTGTGACCCTCTGAAATGCTACACAGGTACTTCTGTGTGCAGTACTTGACATCCATTAGCCACTCAGCAAAACTGGCATGAAAAAGGAGCTTGCTGCCTCCAGGGCGATCAATCAGGAGTGGGGACATAGTTTGAAGTTTACTTTTAAAGGCCTCAAAGCTCAGGGAAGTGTCCTGGGTCCAGGCTGCAATGAAGAGCTCCTGGGTTGTTAGGGGTCTTGGGGAAGCCAGAAGGACATTGAGGAGAGGTCTTATTTGGAGGAACATCCCTCTGGGAAATAACCTCTGGCATAGCCATAGGTAGAGGCCATTGAGCGTCCCTGGGATGTCCCGAATTTCACGCAGTCCCACAAGAGACGCTGCCACACCATCCAGCACGCGCTTTAAGAACAGAAAGCAGCCACCGCTTTTGATGTGCAACAGGTTCAACATGTCAGCCGTCTCGGGTGTCAGCTGACGCCGCAGTGGCTCCTCCTGGTCCAGCCTGTGTAGGATGTACTGCTGGATGTCATGTACTGCAGGGGGCCTCCGCAGGTCATCCAGGCATAGCTTCTGAAAACCTACAGCAGACGTTAGGAGAGGAAGAGAAGACAAAGACAACATATTCAACATTTACTCCAACATTACATACTTTTGCAAGGCTACATTTGGGTGTCTAGAGTGCCTACCAACCCATAAAGGTTTAAATCAGACAATTCATTCAGTTTCTTTTTGGTAGCCTATATATGTCTACAGATCTTTCATCAAGCTGTTTTGATTTTGCTTTTGCAGGGCTTTTAACATCAAAAGCTCTCCATTTGAATAATATCACCCACTCCATCTCCACCCACCGCTTATTAGCCTATTAGTAGTGGTACAGTACAGTCATTTAACATGTTTTTAATTAAATTATTTAACAAGTAGAATTTGTTAACCAATATGGCAAATGGTTGGTGCTTACATTTTGGTGATGATTTTTTAACCCATGGTGAGGACTGCCTTATATGTGTGCTAAACCAACAGGATGCGTTGATTAGGCTATCAACCTGGGGGTCAGCTATGTTGACACTTAACTATTTAGTTTTTTCAGAATGTGTGGATGGCGTGGAGCTTCAAAATGATAAAAGCACGTCTTACAACTGTCAGCCTGTAGTACAGTAACACAGTTGTCCACATTGTATTTTGTAAATGGAGACTACATGCATAGGCTATATGCATTTTTGAAAGCCAAGGCACAGCCATACAATGTAGGCCAGGGCTATTCAACTTCAGTAGCAAGTAAGAGAATAACTTGATGCACTGCAATTTCTGTAGAAAAATACACATGTACTATATAAAAAAATGATATTGTTCAGAGACACACATTAGTAATCTAATATTTAGAATTTAACCTATGAAGTAGTTGTGGAGAGTCAAACAACCAGGCCACTATTTGACATTTTGATTTTTACCTATTGTGTGGTCTCACCTGTAGGCTACATTTCCCTTAGTTGTTCGATTCATTCTTAGTGCAGGTTTTCATAGTGTTTCTGTAAAACCACTATTTAAGTAACACTTAAATAGTAATTTAGAACACCATTGTAAATTAGGCCTAGTCTGCCTTAATCTGTACTGAAATAATAATGTTATTTGTAGCTATACCTCTGAGTGTTATGTACAGCTATACCTCTGAGTATGTACAGCTGTACCTCTGAGTGTTATGTACAGCTATACTTCTGAGTGTTATGTTCAGCTATACCTCTGAGTATTTACAGCTGTACCTGAGAACATTTTGCACACAGCTTTGTTCTGGCGGCGGACAGAGCAGACCAGGAGAAGCCAGTTGGGCAGCATGTGTATGTGATTGGAGAGGAGGTCTGCAATGGAACTGCTCTTCCCAAGAGTCTCTCTTGCCTGGGAACCTCCATCCCATGTCCTGCAGTCACACCCCAAGTCGAACGAGTCCACCACCAGCATCAGAGTTTGGCTTGGAGGAGGCAAGTCTAGCAGAGGGGCTAGGACTGCCCTGTGGGATATACAAGAAGAGTAGAAGAGGTCAAGTTGAGGGTATAATAAAAGTTAAAGAAATAATATATAAAGTAGTTATACTGCCATTTACATGAACATTTTATTTCATAGTGTATTTCATAGTCTGCAGGAACCCAGCTATCTTTCTACTGCATCTTCAACATTTTGTTATAGTTCTGGTACTGTATGGAACTCCATACAGTCTACCTGCCTGTCACATGTCCGGATTCTTCTAAAAAAATTAAAGTAATTTAAAAGAAAAATTACTGTAAATTACTCCAATTGTCCATCGCCTGTCACTCTGGGGGTTCACACACAAGTGCACAGCGTAACATGCTTACCCTGTTGTGTATGGACATTGTTGTTCCTGTAGTCTCTAGCCTACATTTCTTTCATGTGAATTGTCGATGGTGCTTAATGATTGAGACCGGTGGAATTATATTGTTATAAGCTACTACTCTCAAAAGCATTTTGTTGTTATTGCTTCTGATATTTCAGAACTATTATATGAGAAATGTGCTATTATTTCCTTTGGAATATTTCTCACTGTTAACATAAACACCATTAGCCTACCTTCCAGGTGTAAATAGCTTACGGTACTTTACAAGACATGCCTACCAACAGTAACTAAGAATGGTGGGCCATTGAATAGCGGACTATAGAGGACCAATGCCAGTAGCCTCATGATGGTGGTCAAAATAGACAAATAAGTGAATGTAAGTCAGGTTATGCTACATTGGCTGTTTAATAATAATAATAATAATTGAGTTCCCTACAAAAGCGCCCCCCCCTTTACTGCGCCCCTGCCTGCAGCCATGTCTACAGTGCAGAGGTAGTGCTGAGTGAGTGAGTGGACCTGGTTGTGACTAGGACAAGGACACATCCTCAGACCTGAATAGATCCTCCTGTGGTATCTGTCAATATTGCATTTGATGGACCACTTTAATTTACTGACTTACAAATTGTATTTAAATTATACAATGTGTTAGTTCTTATTTTCTGCACAATGTGATACATTTAGTTCTATGTATAATTCCTAATTTGTGTTGCCTATCAACACCTATTGTATCCTAACGGAAGTGTAGATTCCTCTCTCTGTGGTCACTTCCCAAGGTTTCTTCCCGTTTTTTATGGTAGTTTTTCCTTGCCCGGGGAGAGGAACACATTCAGGGGGTGTTGTTTGTTTGCTTGTGAAATTTGGGATTGTAAAGCCCTCTGAGACTGTAATGTGATTACGGGTAATATAAATAAACCTCAGTCAGGACCACTATAATCTATATTCTAGACTATAATAGAGAATATCAGTTTGCAGATATTTATTTTTGGTGGTATGGCTCTGTTCTGGGAGCTCCCTGCCCTTCCATGCACATACATGGAAAGCCTGAGGCAGGGATAGCAGCAAAAAAAAACACAGAGTGAACCAACACTATGCTCTATTTGTAACTTGACTTGATTGCAGATTTGCTACTGCAGTGGGACACAATACTGGATTGTCACTTTAAGCAAAAAGCACACACTTTCTTAAATAATTTAAATGAAATATTTTGTTGGATATACAGTATAATTAACAAAATCATCATAGTTTTAGTTAATATCAACCTACATTTGCTTGTCTTGTGTGCTGACGTGTAAACGTACAGGAGGTGTAAAGGCAAATGTAGTCTACTACATGAGTGCTGTGCTGTCCCCTGATGACTCAGGTTGAAGGAACCTTTGGGATTGTCTGCAACGCCCTGAGCACACTGTTTTCACAAGCAGGTTACATTCACACAAACCACATGCTCGTGTCTGCCTGCACACTGGTATGTATGAGGTTAATCACCCTTGCTAGAGCATATTTTAAGTATGCTGGGTTCTAGAATAAAGAAGGCATACTCAATAATGCTACTATTATGTAGGGGTAGCTCCCACACACACACCAGAGCCCGTCAGTTATGATGTTATTATTATTAATGTAGCTTCTAAATGTGTTAAACACAACATTCTGAAGCTAATCTAATCTAAATAATACTTTGATGATTACAAACTAAATTCAAACTTGCCTTGTGTAGAGACATGGGTACAAACAGGTAGATTACACATGATCATGGGTATTAATCATTTTATAAAAGGAACACTGCCTTCCTGGTGAAATGCCCAGTGTAGTGGGAGAGGTTACTGGGCCTTTGACTGCCCCAAAGGAGTTTTCCCTCCATCTAGTGTTTGTGATCCCAACCATGAAACTGTGATTAACCTTGAACCTGTCACAGTATGTAATTGGACACAGCAGGGAGAGGTAAATGTTAAAACCAAATGTGTGTTTAACCCTCATGATGTCCTTATAATATCGCATCGTGCCACCAGATGGCGCCATCTGTTTGGGCATGATTGTCTGGTTCATTTTATTGTCATTGCTGTGTGTATTTAT
>JAODUG010021532.1:3368-21326 GCA_027564795.1 Aphredoderus sayanus
TGAAGGATCAACAACTACAACTGAAACGCCATCAACTTCAACTCAAGCCCCAATAACTACAACTGAATCCCCAATAAGTACAAATGCAGGCTCAACAACTTTAACTGGAGCCTCGACAACTTCAACGGGAGGTCCAACAACAACAACTACAGCCCCCACTTCAACTGGAGCCCCAACAACTACAAATGCAGCACAAACCCCTACAGCTGAAGCCTCAACTGCAATAACTACAGCTCAATCAACAACTGAAGCCCCAACAACTTCAAACGTAGCCCAAACAATAACAACTGGAACTCCAACTTCATCTCAAGCCCCAATAACTACAACTGAAGTCCCAATAAGTACAAATGCAGTCTCAACAACTTCCACTGGAGTCATAACAACTGGAGCCCCAACAACTACAGCTGGAGCCCTCACAACGTTAACTGGAGCCCCAACAACTACAAATGCAGCACAAACCTCCACAACTGAAGTCTCAACTGCAGTAACTACAGCTCAATCAACAACTGGAACCCCAACAACTCCAACTGGAGCCTCATCAACTACAACTGAAACCCCATCAACTTCATCTCAAGCCCCAATAACTACAACTGAAACCCCAACTTCAACTCAAGCCCCAATAACTACAATTGAAGCCCAAATAAGTACAAATGCAGGCTCAACAACTTCTACTGGAGCCTCAACAACTTTAACGGGAGCTCCATCAACTACAGCCCCCACTTCAACTGGAGCGTCAACAACTACAAATGCAGCACAAACCTCCACAACTGAAGCCTCAACTGCAACTTCAGCTCAATCAACAATTGGAGCCCTAACAACTTCGACTGGAGCATCAACAACTACAAATGAATCCCCATCAACTTCAACTCAAGCCACAATAACTACAACTGAAGCCCCAATAAGTACAACTGAAGCCTTAACAACTTCAACGGGGGCTGCAACAACAACAACTACAGCCCCCACTTCAACTGGAGCACCAACAACTACAAATGCAGCACAAACCTCTACAACTGAAGCCTCAACTGCAATAACTACAGCTCAATCAACAACTGGAGCCCCAACAACTTCAATCATAGCCCAAGCAATAACAACTGGAACTCCAACAACTTCAGCTGGAGCCCCAACAACTACATCTGAAACCTCAACTTCATCTCAAGCCCCAATAACTACAACGGAAGTCCCTATAAGTGCAGTCTCAACAACTTCCACAGCTGCAGGCCTTTCTACATCTGGGGTCTCAACAACTACAACAGAATCCCCAACATTGACTGGAGTCATAACAACTGGAGCCCCAACAACTACAGCTGGAGCCCCCACAACTTCAACTGGAGCCCCAACAACTACAAATGCAGCACAAACCTCCACAACTGAAGCCTCAACTGCAGCAACTACAGCTCAATCAACAACTGGAACCCCAACAACTCCAACTGGAGCCTCATCAACTACAACTGAAACCTCATCAACTTCATCTCAAGCCCCAATTACTACAACTGAAACCCCAACTTCAACTCAAGCCTCAATAACTACAATTGAAGCCCAAATAAGAACAAATGCAGGCTCAACAACTTCTACTGGCGCCTCAACAACTTCAATGGGAGCTCCAATAACTCCAGCCCCTACTTCAACTGGAGCCCCAACTACAAATGCAGCACAAACCTCAACAACTGAAGCCTCAACTGCAACTACAGCTCAATCAACAATTGTAGGCCTAACTACTTTGACTGGAGGATCAACAACTACAACTGAAACCCTATCAACTTCATCTCAAGCCCCAATAACTACAACTGAAATCCCAATAAGTACAAATGCAACTTCCACAGCTGCAGGCCTTTCTACATCTGGGGTCTCAACAACTACAACAGAATCCCCAACATTGACTGGAGTCATAACAACTGGAGCCCCAACAACTACAGCTGGAGCCCCCACAACTTCAACTGGAGCCCCAACAACTACAAATGCAGCACAAACCTCCACAACTGAAGCCTCAACTGCAGCAACTACAGCTCAATCAACAACTGGAACCCCAACAACTCCAACTGGAGCCTCATCAACTACAACTGGAGCCCCAACAAATTTGACTGTAACCCCATCAACATCAACTGTAGTCCCAACAACTTCTACCGTAGCCCCAACGAGTTCAACTGTAACCCCAGCAACCTCGACTGAAACCCCAACAACTACAACTGGAGCTCCAACAACATTGACTGTAGCCTCAACTTCAACTGAAACTCTAGCAACTCTAGCCCCAACAACTTCAACCGTAGCCCCAACTACAACAGCAACCCCAACAACTCTGACTGTATCCCCAACGACCTTAACTGTAGCCTCAAATTCAACTGAAACTCTAACAACTCTAGCCATAACAACTTTAACTACAGCCTCAACTACTACAACTAGAGCCCCAGTATCTACAACCAGAGCCCCAACTGTAAATTCAGGTGCCACAAGTGGCAGTTTGAATAGTGAGTCATTAGTCAATACTGAATTAATACGAATATGTCCTTGTATAAGAATACAGTTTTAAATATATGTAATATTCTTAAATAAACAATTCAATGCATTATTATACAATCTACAGTATTGTATATTAATTGTCAGATACAACATACATTTTTTAACAGTCTTACCTAACATATTTTTCAGCTCTGGCATATCTACAGGTAAAGCTGGTTTCCTTCGGGGTAGTCAGTAATGACACCATAAATATACTCCTACAACAGGTAAGCTCTGTATACAATCCTTTATTTGTGACACAATATTTATAGTGTTTAATTATTTTATCATCTCTATTATAGTTCATCCAAGATCGTGTCCTTTCGGGAACAGTGGACGTGACAGTGAAAAGTATTAAAATAATTACTTTGTAACAACTATTTAAATACCAATATTGAACCATGTGCCAATGGTATGTAATGTACATAAGCATCCTTATTGGTGAGAGTATTGTAATGTTTTTTGACATTTATGCCAACAATTCAATATTTACCCAGGGAGCTATGTTTTATCGCTCTCCTTAAATGAAAACGAAACAGTATTAAAATGTAAAACTAGCCCGTGTCATGGGCGGCAAAATGTCCACAAAGTGAGCTGCTGGCAGGTGATGTACCCTTATTTCCTTGTTTTGTATAATTATCCTCCTGAGACCCAGTGCATTGACTTGTGTCCGCTGTAGTGGACATTTGTTTCACATGCACCTCCTTTGACTCTTTTGAGCTTCTTTATCAATCCCTGATGTGTTGTAAAGAGGACATCCTGGCCTTTCTAGTGATATGTCACTTGATAAACTAGGATGTGGGGACCCTTCTCTTTCTTCATCCAAAATGGCCATCATAGGAGCAATATCTTTTTGTAAAGAGGAGAGGTACTTCAAATATGGTTTATCTATTTAATGTTTTACTATGATGATCCTATTTTCTTATTTATGTACTGGCAGGAAGTATATGTTTAGTTCTGAAAGCATTTGAATTATGTGTTTTAATATCCCATTTATGAATGTCAATTATAGTGGAGGCTAAGTACATTTTGATCTAACTATTGGACAGTCTTTAACCAATCAGCAATCTAGCTCTACCACCATTTTGAAATATGCATTATTTCACCGTCATCACACTTAGCCATGCTGATTGTTCCGCCAGCAGGGTGGCTGTTAATATGCTAAAGCGAGCAAGGTTTCCAGACTGGAAGAAAATAAATTGATCTGAGAGCAATAGTCGGGCAGAGCTTGGCTAGTATAAAAGTGCTGTAGGTAGGCCTTTAGAGCTAGATATTTAGTGTAATTTGTTAGAAATGTTATCAAATTCTCTGTGAGAATATCTGCTCTGGTTGATAGATTTATACAGATAGGGGCTATTTAGATTTTACCAGTTGAAGATTCTGAACAATCAGGGGCATATTTCTTGATTAATCTGGAAGATCTACCTTGCTTGTCAAACACATGAATGTGCACAAACTATAACAGGTTTGTCAATGTTCTTCACAATGGCAGACCAAAGGGCTCCAGAGGGAGCAGCATAGGAGTGGGTGGGGTTTTTGGGTTGATGATTAACAAAGTCTTGAACTATTTCCTTCTTTTTTAGCTACAGTAGCTCTCATTGCAACACGCATCCTGCCTACAGCAAGCTTTAATATCATTCTACAGCAATAATCTGTTTTTTATCTTTCAAGTTTAGTAATATTTTCACTACCTCACTTTGGTCCACTACAATTACATATAGGCAATAACAATAAAATAAAATAAATTAAAAAAAGTCTAACATTTTTATTATGTTATTTAAGGCCAAATTAGGTAGGAAATCATAAAAACAATCTTCCTTCGTTCCCAGGATACAATAACACTACACCCTAAATAATGCACATGGGTGTTTTATGATCGATACCACACCAATAACAATTTATTTAAGTACAGTTTAACTTAATTATTTTAATCTTATTTTCCAATATTTCTTATTTATAGCAAACAGAATATCCACAATTTGAGAATGGCATGTACTATACATAATGTACATATGTATTATTAGGACATTAAACTTTGGACATTAAATTTTTGTCCCATTATTAGGGACGTAACGATACATTTATATATTTCATGTTCCTATGTTCAAAGTGGTATGATGTATTTACTGTATGTTGAAAATTAAACATAACTTTATTTCATTGATTGTTTCATCGATTGACTATTGGGAATATAGAATCCACGACCCAAAACTGGTAAGAATGGTACTGCAGAATGCTGATTGTAGAATGTTATGGGGTAAGATGTGCAGGGAAGATGCAAAGACAGGAGGGTTGTCAGGTAAGGTATTTAAAGGCTAAGTCATCATTGAAATAAACAGGTTTCAGTGAAAGACTACCACATAGGCAGACGCATTAGAAAACAAAGCAGGGTAATGAAGAGATAATAATAATCCAATCAATGACAAAGTAATAAAGAAGGCAGGACTACAGAAAGCTGGAACACAGGGAAAACACACTGAAGAAAGACTAACTGAATGGGGAACTGTCAACTTGTAGTTCCAAGATATTACAGCTGAGCGATGGTGAAAAAAGTATTAACACAATTATTGTTACATGTTTGCTTTCAACCAATTAACTTTTAATTCAGTGATGATACAAACGTAGCATTACAATATAACTGTTAATCTAATCCTGTATCTTTCATTTACTCGCACTCATCTTTAAATATGTGGCGTAATGTAAACTCAGATTAAAGACAGAAAGAAAGACAAGTATTTTATTTGTACATCGTATGCACGATATTCACCGTGACTTTAAAGAAAGGAAAAAAATTAACCATTGTTTCTTTTGAAGGCAATATATATTGAAATATACATACAATGACTGAAGCAGATCATTAGGTAGTCAAATATACTCTTGTTAGATTCACCCAGCAAAAGTAACAGTTTTTCAGCATTATATTGTCATACACGTTATCAAATAAATATAAAAAAGAAAATTACACATCATATTTAGTCAGTAACAATATGTTCTTGATTCAAAACTATAGTCTAGAAATAAAATATATTACGCATCAATGTATAGACTATTGTCTATTGACACACACTCATCTGTATCCACAGCACTTTAAGTTCTTAACAACCCACCATAAAGGTGTCCTTTCACTTTGTTTCGGGCTGGATGTGTCCAAAGCCCAAGGTCTCGTGCACGGCTCTGCCCAACAGTGTGGATAGTTTGTCAGTGCTGGTTACTCCCCTCGGCAGGAACAGCTCCAGGGCACAAGTAGATGCATGAGGAAGTCGAAACGTCAATGCGCTGAACTGCTAAAAACCAGTGTCAATGTATTATTGCCCAGATACTATAAATAGTGTGTGCGTGTGTGTGTGTGCATCAATTATTTGTATTTGTCCTTTGTTTTACCAGGTTGTCTGATTGAGATTACACATATTTTACAAGAGATACCTGGCCAAAAAACAGCATACCAAATTAGACATAAATATCAAAAACATAAAACAAAAATAACAACATTTGTTAAGTGTACAAATTAAAAATCGGCAAAGGTGTGTGTGTGTACTTCATTGTCTGGTTAGTGACATTGCACAATAGTTTTGTAAGGCAACTTGAAACAACCTGCTGTCAAGATCAGTATTGCATCATCCATTAGGTCTTTGTTAATATCTGTTGCTAACCAAGAACACACATGCTTTGCATACAGCTTATTATCATGTGATCTGTGTCATCTTCTGCTTTGTGGACTTTTGATTACTCATTTTGAGCCTGTCCCTGGTTTGGAACCATTTTGTCCTTTTTGTCCCCCCTTCTAAATTAAGCCCTGCACGTTCAATACTGTCCTATTATGTTGGTCTTCGTACCAATATCTACATTTATCTAAGCCCTGAAATCTGTACATCAATAGTCCTCATGCAGATTTTTTGTAAAATAATGAACCATTCTCAGAGCATTTTCATCAGCAACTGACTTCACTTGTTTCACAAACATGCCTCTAATGTGTCTACAAAGCTGGTCAGTCTGGTATGTGTTCTCTCAAGTCACTCCAATTTATACAGTACTATAATTATGTTGGTCTTAAAACCTATTTACATTTTAAATTACAACTAGAAATATGCCTGAAAGTAAACTCTACTAACAAACTGGAGTAACAAATACATTATTTGTTGTAGACAAAAGAAGTGTTTATGAAAAAGAGTTACCCACTAGACATATGTATTAACTAGGGGTTAATATATATGAGATCTGTTGGCTCGTAACAGGAAGTATGCATACCTAAGGATTCACATTCAGTATCAAGTTCAGGGATATTTTGCTCAAACTTCCTCATACCCAGTTTGATACAATATACAGGTTGTGTCCTCATACTGATCTGCTGCTCTAGCGTCTTCTCTCACCCGTTCAAGTAAGAGAAAACATTTTAGAAACATGGAGGTGATTCTGACTTGCTTGTCAGCTCACCATGGTATGCTATGAACATGCCCATAATCAGAAACACTCCCAAATGGGACTGTTCCCTCCATATTGTTCTGAGAAGCATTTCCATTGTGCAAGATGGATACCAACCTGGCAGAAGAAGCGCAATAAGATGGCCCTGTTGAAGCCCAGAGGAGGAATATGGTTAGCTCCTGTGATGAAGGCCAGGAGGTCTTCAAAAGAAAAGTCTGTTTGTCCATCTGAATGGAATTGAACACTGATTAAAATAACATTCGGTGGCTGGAAAAAATTAAAACAGATGTGCTGGTCACATCTGTGTATTTATTTCAATTATTTATTTTCAATAGAAAAACTACTCTATATGTTGGTTGTGTATTTCTGTGCTCACTGAGGGGCAAAGGAATACAGTATCTATGCCGAATCTGAACGGACAACTGCTTTTATACATCAATTATACAAGATGAAAATCAGGTACTGCATCACATAACAGTGAGACTGCAGAAAATGTTAGTCCTTGATTTTGTGCATATGGATCATTTCAAGATTGACTGCCTCACAGATGCATGGATACATGGATCGACGTCCGATTAGAAGTGACAGAGAAGCCTGCACAGACATCCATAATTCACAGAACTGTAGTTTCATACTGTATGCAAAAATGTTCCCCCACATCTTAAGGACCATTATAATTATCCTGTTTCTTCGTACCATTTATCATAGTAAGAACTCTCTCCCACTGCCCAACGGTGGTCTCCTCTGCAGCCCTGAGAGGGCTTTCTGGACAGCTGTAGCAGACGGCAAATAGCTGTGTGAAGTCTTTCAAGCCCAGGGGTCTCTGGTGTGCACTTGTCATCAGTGGTGCAAACGCCTCGCAGTGGAACTTCATCATATCCCACAAGCCACCGCAGCTGTCCAAGCCTTCAGTGAACTGAGAGATCATACTGGCAACCCTGGAAGACACAAGAGAACTGTCAAAATTGAGGCACTTAACATTGTGTTTACTTACTAGAAATCCGTTATTTTTGTCCAGTACATGTGCATTCTTTAGGTGTCCTACCTGTGATAGATGTAGTGCTTGACCAGGCGGGTGTAGATGGCTGGAAGGTCTACAGAGCAGGCAGTATAGATACCAGGGATCCCACAGCTGGCCACCCAGTCACACAGAGAGGCAGGTAGCAGCTCAACACGTGTACAACTTTGCAGCTAAGGGATGACAAGAAGGAGGTTAGTATGGCTCAGCATTATACAGAAAGTATTGTTTATGTGTGTGTTTCAGTTGATTACCTGTACATGATTCATTCATGACTGTACATTATTAAAACACACAACTGCACTACATTTCAGATGAGTCATGTGGCTATTTAGTGTGTAGGTTACAGACGCGAGTGAATATGAATATCAAATTGTATGTGTGATAGTGGAGTGTGTTTGCCTACTAGCTACATATTATGGACGTAATAGAATCTTGGACTGTATGCTAATACCTGTGTGGTTAACAGACCCATCAATTCATCTACAGCTGAACTTTAAACACCTGTTGGGTTGTGTTGGGTATAAAATTACCAACAGTTTTTTACCTGTTGCAATCGTATCTGCACATCTACATCAGCAATATCTCTGCAGTCAAATTGTTCAAGAGGCAGATTCTGGGCACACATCAACTGTTAGGATAGTAAAGTATAGTATAGGAAAGACAAAAACAAATTAAATATCTGAAAAGAATGTTCCTTCACAACAGTTGGTGGAAGTCAACTAACACACACACACACACACACACACACACACACCTGATAGAGAGCAGGGTGTAGACAATGGGGGCCAGGCCCTCCCTGAGTTAGAGACCATCCAATCAGAACACCTGCGTCATAGTACTTCCTGTTTTCCAGGGCGGTGAGGTCATATGTCAGGAACAAGCGCCCTTGATGACCCTCAAAAACAGAACTGTGCTGCAGCTCTAACAAAGCCAGTCTGGAGCAAGAGCAAAAGGGGTTTAACAAATGTAAATTATAACTGTCATGCATCATAGAACAATTGTAATTTCAAACATAAATATTAGCATGCTAGAATAGCACAGGTCCAATATGGTAAAAATATAGCTCCGAAAAAACCCCACAAAAACAAAACACATATATTTCTATATGGTTAAGGTCAGGCAAGTTTGCTGGCCAATTAAGAACATGGTCCTTAAACCAGGTACTGGTAGCTTTGGCAGTGTGTGCAGGTGCCAAGTCCTGAAAATGAAATCTACATCTCCATAAAGTTGGTCAGCAGCAGGAAGCATGAAGTGCTCTAAATCTTCCTGGTAGACAGCTGCATTGACCTTGGACCAACACAAGCAGATGACATGGCACCCCAAAACATGACTGACACTGACTGTGGAAACTTAACACTGGAATTCAAGCCATGTGGATGCTGTGCCTCTCTCTTCCTTCAGACTCTGGCATCTTGATTTCCAAAGGAAATGCATCATTTACTTTCAGAGAACATAACTTTGGACCACTCGGCAGCAGTCCAGTCCTTTTTGTCTTTAGCCCAGACAAGACGCTTCTGACACCGTGTCTTGTTCAGGTGTGGCTTAACACAGGGAACGAACGAACACACACACACACACACACGTAACCATGGTTACCTGAAGAACTCCCTGAGAGGTCCCTCGTGGCCTTCTGTGTCCTCTCCAGCAAAGCGGATGATGGGCGTGGCTCTGTAGTAGAAGTCTGGCCTCTTCACTGCCTTCATAGCACCGCGTAGGACAGCCCTTCTCCTGACATGGACATGGGTCTCCACCTCATGATCCATATGTTCATGTCTGAACCGCTGCAGAATAGTGTCTAGGTCCAAGGTGAACTAGGCATGTGAACATCAGGATTGTTTTTAAGAATGTTTTAAATATATATAACTTGGAACTCTATGGTGTAACTTCTCCTCATTTCAGAATAAACTTAAAAACAAGTAATCAGTCATTCTGGAGAACTGTATTAGCTTACTATACCTTTAATAGCTCATGTATGTGTGACTGCAAATACATGTACTGTACCTCTTCAGTGGCTGTGGCAAAACTCTGTGTTTCTGACTGATTCTCCTCGTCAGGGCAGCTCTCTGTGCTGGCCTCCAAACAAAACTCTTTGCTTTGAGGACAAAACAGGATATTGGTATGCGGAACAGGATATTGGTATCCTATTACTGTATGTCCATAGGAGACAAAGGATAGACAGACAATAAACATTGTCTAGCTACTAGACACACAGTTTGACAAGCAAGGGCAAAAGTGTTTCCCATGCTTGCTTACCAGTTCACCTTTGGTGTAGTGTGTGTTGGCCAGCCAGCCTTGTCCTGGTAGGAGAGGATTGATATGTCACACATTGCATGTCCAACTATTTACTATAGTGTTTGTACAAAACAATGAATCCGAATAAATAAAAATGACCTATGACTAGAGAGACTACATTCCACTGTTGTTCCCAGTGCAAAATAATGAAAATAAAATAAAACGGGGTGAAAGGGGGGTTACAGGGCTCCAAAACTTGAAGCTAATATTCTACATTTTAAAAAGCAAAAACTATCTACATTGCTGTAGTAAGAATATAATCCATTCAATGATTCCATTAGGGGTTCCTGAATAGTAAGAAGTGTTTGATTTACCATTGAGTAATTCTCTGTTAAAGTGTTCACAGCATAGTTAAGTACTTCAAGGATAAATCTAACTGACTAATATTGAATTTAAACTTTACTCTTGTTCACCTGAGGGTAGTCATGACAACAGACGATGTACAAAGGCCCGTGTCCAGCAATTCTGAGAACTTGCTCTCCAGTCCAGCCCTCACCAGGGGGAATGGGGATGAATGGAACATTGGAGCCCTGCATACACTGGACACCAAGCATGCATTCACACACACACACACACACACACACACACACACGCACACGCATGCGCACACGATTGGTCGCCTTGGCCACACATGCACAGGATGCACAGTATATAGTACAGTATATAGCCAATATATTTGTTATCTGAATAACTTTGATTTGTAATGGGAGTCTGAGTGGGATTCAGAGTAACCTCCTTTGGAGAGGAGAGCAGACAGACATTTTACATTTATTTCACACCTGTAAATATGTGAAGGAAAGCCCCTGTCCTTGACAATTTAACAGACGCTCCCGGAAATGTGCAACTAGCCTATTCTCCATCTGATGGGCTGACCAGCCATAGTCGATAGTGATGCGAGCGGTCATTCTTGCAGAAGCCAATGTCGATCGCTCATTTCCCAGTGAAACACTGGTGGAGAAAAAGGATGGGGTGTGGGGGGTGTCAGCATCATACTTCTAAAGCCAATGTAGATTCACAGATAGTGGTAAACAATGCGTATGGAATTCAGCTTATACAGTACCTTGGAACAAGGCAGGATTGTATCTTGCACATACTGTACCTATCTATATGGGCCAGGTGTTCCTGAGGTAGACAGATAATGTCTTTGACCACCAATCCTGTCCTTTGAGGAGTTAGTTTTCTCCACTTACGGCGTGTTTTGTTTGGACAGGCAACAGGGGTCACCTTAACACACAGCACAATGTCAAACACAGACATTATTCATAAATTACAATTGTCATTGGCATGTTTTCTGATAAAATAGGGCACAAAGTATTCCTTTTATACAACTTCTACTTGATTATTAGTGAAACCAGCTAGGTTGAATGTTGACTAAAAGAAATCATGTGTTTAGAAGTATGATAGCCGCCTTTCTCAACTTGGAGTCTACATGTTTACAACAAATCCAACTGGCTTGAACACTATTTGCAGTCCTTCACAATAGAAGAACAGTTTCACAACAGCAACGTCATTACAAATAGCAGAGTCCCAGATTGTTTCTTGATTGTGTCATGCAGCCATTAAATCAATACATCAATGATTTAATCTTTTGGCCTAAATATTTGTGTTGTTTGCAGTGTAAAGTCTTTCATGGCAGGAATGTGATTATCTTCTAATATACCACCTGATAGCACCTGGATTCCACCATAGCCTTGAGAGACCTACCTGGGTTACTATGGTTTCTGACTCGCGTTGACACAACCTCGCTGATGGGAAGACCTAAACCCAAAAATAAATACCAAGTAATAATAAAACTACAAAATAAGCACTAGAGCACTAGCAGGAGCACTAGAGAAATACAGTTATTTGGCTTATGGATACCAGTCGTGTTTTTCTTACGGTTTTTACTGATCCCACTGACCTTCATTTCTATCTCTTTGTCCAGGTCTTCCATGAATCCTGGAACAGTGTTCCATTCCCACAACTCCTCTGCACTGAAGGAGGGCACCATGGTGCTGGACTCGGTTTGTGGTTTGGACTCGGTTCGGACCTGTTGATCTGGCTTGTCATCCACAAGCTCGTGAACAAGGGGATGTTCCCTGTACCTCTGGGTAGAGGGGAAGAAACCAGCAGCAAAGCAGTCAAACACTGCAGTGCCTTTATCTAGATCATATGAAGCCATGCCATTCTGACCGATCTTGAGCCAAATTATCAACTTTTACAGCAGCAATGAAGCAGCAAAATAAAATTGACTATCAGTGGTTATCAGTGGTTACTGTTGTCTCACGCATGTCTAAATAAATGTAAATCATCCAAATATGTGAATTTGTATGACTCAGAATTTTTACACAATGTTGTTATTTTTTACACAATGTTGGACTTTTCTAATTACACTGATGCCACCTAATGGAAAGTCAAGATAATGGATGGATGGGTGATTTTCAGTGTAGCAAGGCGCATAGAGGAAGTAGAACCCTAGAATAAAGATATAGAAATCTAGAAGCACATGGTTTTTAAAGGAAACATATAGAAAAGAATTACAGTATGTATTGGGGAGATTAACAACAACTACAAGAATTCTGTACCATCTCAGTCAAGTCTGTGCGTCATATTGCAAAACCTCTTACATGATTAAGGGTAGTGTCTTCCTCTGTCTGATGTACTGGGGTCAAATATGGCTCATCCGTGCTGAACAATTCCATCTCAATGTTCTCTGTGAGGATCAACAATGTTTTCTCTGTCTTCATCCTCTCCGTTGTAACTTCAACACCGTGTTATTTGTTGTTTGTATTTTTTCTCGTTAGCCCTCAATCCTGTTTTAATCTTATATTGCTTTTTTTTCACCCTCTATATATGCAGTGTATTTCCCCCCTCCTTAACAGCACTTCCCAAGGTTTCTAGTTTTACTGAACACAGAGATCTGAACAGCTGACTCTCATTAACTGAAGCTATGATTTAAAGAACTCATTGGTTCATGCATGTTCTGAAGCCCTTATTGGTTCATAGTATTTTCAGATGGTGTCATTGGTGGGGGGTAGGGTGTGTATGTGGGTCTTTCATTGATTGGTTCCAAAGAGCATGGGTTTGCTAAAGTTAGGCCAAGTAAAAAGGCCACAATGGAATATTCTCACATGACATAAATATGTTGGAGATGGAAGTGAACACATCAGTAACCTATTTTATTTAGCCTAGTCTTAAACCATTTTGTCAAATTCTAATTGCATTCCAATAAGCCTTAGGGAATATAATATGCCAAAATAAAATACAATATAAGATGGGGGTGGGATGCATTTAAAACACAGAATTAACCCACATAAACTAATCCAAATAATCATCATTGCTCTGATAAAGTAATGATTATAGTATTGTGAAATAAAATGGTCTAAAAGGACAGCATAAATTATTAAATATTAAATAAAAAATGTAAAATGTACACTTGTCCTGCTTAGATAAAATGTTATTATATTAATGATGATGAATTGGTTAATAATTGGTTTATTTGATAAACCTGGAAATGTTAAGCAGAAAAGCAATTTTATTTCAATACATGATCAATTGTGCTCTCTAGGCTTTTAGGTTAATGAAAGGTTTCATCATTTGGAGAATTTCTAATAATTGATTCAAAGGGTGTGTCATTACCAACTATTCAACTATTTTATATATAATCACCATGCAACT
This sequence comes from Aphredoderus sayanus, assembly GCA_027564795.1. Classification (NCBI taxonomy): domain Eukaryota; kingdom Metazoa; phylum Chordata; class Actinopteri; order Percopsiformes; family Aphredoderidae; genus Aphredoderus; species Aphredoderus sayanus. Next base: position 17,251 of record JAODUG010021532.1, read on the forward strand.
ACAGTATGCAGCAAGCATGTCAATTATGAAGTAGTATATTATCTAAGTTAGAATTTAAGGTTTTTGTAACTGTGTAGCCATATGGCAGGGTAGTCTAGTTGATAGCTAGACTGAAATAATTATGTTGATACTTTCTGACATATTTTCATTTATCTCTAGTCTAAATGTGGTTTGAAAATAATCACATTACATTTGTTTTATTCGTTTTTTAACTAGGCAGATAATAACCTACAACCTAATATGTCCTATTCTTAATGTGAATTAATTACATTAAATGTGTTGGGAGCTAAAGGCATTGGAATTCAATACACAGACCAGCAGGAATCAGTTGCAAGACCTTCATTACGCTTACTTATCTAAAATAAGTAAGCGTAATGAAGGTCTTCACTTCACATTGAGAGTTTGGCATAGGTGGCACCGTGGCAGCATATCGTACCAATTTGGTACTGCAGCAGCAGTAAGCTAAATGGAAACGAGCAGTATGGCAGTATGTCTTCCTGACCACAGGTAGCGCCATAAGTAAAAATTGCTGTTTGGTTTCTGGCGCTTTAACCCCTGCCTGCGTAGAACTTCCGGAGCACGCTGATTTGGAAATGCAGCAACATTTGGGGGTACTTTTGTAGGTTGCTAAAATAATTACATAGATTATTAAAAATATATATATTTTTGAGGTGTCTGTTAAAGTTCAGCGAATTTGCTGTAACTTCAAACCAACATGGATATCCCTACACCCCCAGAAGGTGAGATTGCAACCCTGTTCTCATTTCGCTTTAGCTAGTGTTGTGAGTTGCCATGATGCTAACTGTGGCTAGAAATACGCACTCTCGGGTAATCCTAACACATTAGTACACTGACACTCACTGTGTTGTTCTCATCTTTTCAACTATCTAGCTTCAAAATAGTTTTCCTGTTAATCACTAGATGTGGTTGTTAATACGTCTGAGGATGCAGGGATTTGCTTTTATAGGACTGTCGTTAGATGCATGCAACACTTATGTGCTTTAGAGTTCACTATTGATAGTCAAAATAGATTGTTTGACCGGACTCCTGTCATGTCTAATTGCCATCAAAAGAAGAATTCTTCTCTCAAGCATGGTCAAAATAAGATTAGGTTGTTTATGTCATAACTAACGTATAAACCTACCAATAGAAGAAAAAATATATATCTCTGACAGTCACACCAATACACAATGTGCATTTCTCTAAATGAAACATCCTAGTCAGTGCAGTATTGTATGCCACCTTGATGCATGTCTGGCATAATCCAATCTGTTTTATTTCTGTTATGCCTCTTATAGATCAAGAGCTGAGAAATGTCATTGATAAGCTGGCCCAGTTTGTCGCACGGAATGGACCAGAGTTTGAGAAGATGACAATGGAGAAACAGAAGGACAACCCAAAGTTCTCCTTTCTCTTCGGAGGGGACTACTTCGGCTACTACAAGTGCAAGCTTGCTATTGAGCAACAGCAGCGTATGTAGTTAGACAGTTTGCTCCAGTCCAAAGATGTATTATACTTTTTTTCTTAATCTGAAGGAGAATGCGTCACCAAACATCACTGTCGTGTCCTGTTTTGTCCTGCCTACTTACTACTAATTTTCACTAACACTACACAGTTTGTTGACAGTGCAGAGATGACATCACTGAACTATCACTTTGTGCTAACGGTTAATATTTTCTTAACAGAGATAATGGACGTCCATCAGAGAGAACTTTTAATTTTATCTTTTAATCTTATTGCTCATTTTTGTAGTGTAAACGGCAGCACTAAAAGTGAATGGCGAATGTGTTCTTATTTAACGTGGTGAAACACTGTTTACATAAATCCTCTCCCTATTTGTACTCCTTTCTACTATTGACAGATGCCTTTTATTATATTGGAGCGTCCTTGTTTTATGCCATAATTTGAATCATAGCGGAATATGAATTTGCATGTAAATGTAGCTATTCTAACATGAGAAGTCTGGATATTTTTCTTTTTTATAGATATGTAGGCCGGGACTAGAAGAGACAAAAACATTTTGCAAAGCTCATCAGATCTATTTCCTTTTATTCATGTGGGACTTTGTGTTAGTCATGAACATATTGTATAATGCTGACATGGAGTGGGTGGCTGCCTTCCACTGATCACATTTTATTTTACAGGTGGAAACAAACATTTGCTGAGTCACAAAAAACACCATTGTCCATTGCAATAATACATTGATATCTTTACTTCTTACTTGACAATTGGCATTGTAACAACAGCAGTGCATGTTGATCAAACGTCTAGGAACACTGTAAAAGTATATGCAGTGTAGTTGTTTTCTTACACACCTCACTCCACTGAAATGCATTAAAGTTTGCTTTTCTCCACATAGATCCCTCTACCCACGATGGGGAGGACTATAAGTCAGAAGGTATTTATTGGGCACCAGTATTTGTCAGACACCTTTGAATAACAGTGGGGACAATTCTGTTTATTTTTGTACATTGTCACTGGACATGATCACACTTGTGCTTTAAGGATTTATTTTTTATTTATTTTAAGTTGCATTTCATTTTTTATGTAAGCATTTATTTTAATGATTTCTTTGAACATTTATTAATAAAGATCCCATCTGAAGATTTTATATATCTTCTTCTTTATGGGTGTTTCTGAAAAGGTGCTGTTGGACTGAATGGGCTTCATCATGAATGTGGCAAGTTTGATGACAGTAGCCCTGGTCCTGGGTTCTGTTGTTTGACTTGTTAAAGTCATGGTTGTTTCCACTTTGTGTTCACTGAAGCTGTAGTTTAGGACTGCATGCTTTGGACAATAATATATGAACTCACAAATCTTACTTCATTGCTTTCTTCTTTCACAGAAAACAAATTCATGATCTTTCTCTTGAGTAGAGTGTATGTCATCAACATGCCTCTTATTTGTAATTTAGAGATTCAGTATTACTTTTTTAAACTAATGGCTTGGAAGAAACGGGACTAAGCGGCATGACTGGATATTGCAGTAGGAAATAGTGAATTGATTGTTTGATATTGTTTTAAATCGTGCAGCCCTACTGCTAGAACGCATGGCCTGATTTTGAAGATGCAAGGTTTTATATCTTTAGACTAATGAATGATTTTGTGGGAAATGCAATATATGGACCAGCTAACTATACCATGAACAATGCCTGTATTATGCCCTCAATTTGCATGTTCTATGCATTCTCAGTTGGATATTTAAAGGGCTACCATAATAATGCCATGAAAATGGCATAAATTCTGTCTTCATACATTGTCCACAGTATATCTGGACGCATACACATCAGCCTTCTCAAGACTGGGCCAACTGCCAGTTGTTTCACATGCTTTCTTACATTACTTTCCAGATATGTACAACCCAGGTGCCACAGAAGCAGTTGACGTCCCTCCACCAATGCCTATCATTGCCCCTCCATCTGCCACACCATCTGTTGATGAGCTCATCCAGCAGAGCCAGTGGAATCTCCAACAGCAGGAACAACACTTACTCACTCTCAGACAGGTAAAAAGCAGTTGTCAAGGACACAGATATCATTGTGAGATGTGTCAGTTTATTCTTTCATTAAAACAATTAAAAAGTAATACATCTGATGTTCATGATGCGCTTAGTTGTTAGTTAGTTGTTCCTTGTGTAATGCTAAGGATAAGTATTGCTGTTGTCCATCTAGGAGCAAGTGACTGCGGCCATCACCTTGGCTATGGAGCAGCAGACACAGAAGCTGCTTTTGGAGACCCAGTTGGACGTCACAGAGTTTGACAACTTGCTCCAGCCTATAATAGACACCTGCACCAAAGATGCCATTTCTGTAAGCTTACATATCACTTTACTCAATATCCACTCTAGAGATGACTCTATAAAGGTACAACTTGTGCAGTTCATTGCAATTTGCTATTGACTGATTTTGGAATCTTTGCAGTATGGCTTTTTTTTAACCCTAGTAATGTCCTCTGGGTCAAAATGACCCAAATCACTAGCTCTTTGTGGTAGATAGAAGGAGCTAAACCTAATTCTACAGCTTACACACACATATGATGTGCACTGCTGACACAACAAGATGTGACTTTGTAACCCGA
>JAODUG010021551.1:0-21305 GCA_027564795.1 Aphredoderus sayanus
AACAAACACCCACTCAGGTTTAGATCAGGGAGGCCGTTCCTCCCAATCATGCCTCTCCAGGTATCTCCATCATTGCCTATGTGCGCATTGAAGTCTCCCAGCAGAACTATGGAGTCCTCTACTGGAGCCCCATACAGGACTCCATTCAGGGTCTCCAAGAAGGCTGAATACTCTGAACTGCTGTTCGGTGCATCTGCACAGACAACAATCAGAGCTTTCCCCCCCTCCCCCAACAACCCAGAGGCTTAAGGAGGCAACCCTCTCGTCCACCAGGGTAAACTCCAATGTAACAGTGCTCACCCACCTAGCACCTCATACCTTGGGAAACTCCAGAGTAGAATAAAGTCCATCCCCTATCCAGGAGTACGGTTCCAGAACCGAGACTGTGCGTATTAGTCAGTGTTTGCTAGACCAGGTATAATTTAATGGCAACAAGCCCTATAACCTTAGCATGGCTCTGGATCTGTTGTGTTTCTGATTCAGGTCTTCATGAAACTCTGGCCCTACTCACCTCTCAGCTCCACCCTGATGCAAACCACAAAGAGGATTTGGTCTTTCTTAAAGATGTCTTCAGCGAGAAAAGCCTAACTTATCTCATGAAGGTAAAGTAGCGGCAGTATGTTGGACTAGAAGTAAAGTAACATGTTGTCAGTAATTTAATAATGTTATTTTCTTATTCTCTTTGAAACCCAATATGTAGGAATGCTAATTTATGTTGATATTTTTTAACGAATAGGGTATTTTAGATCAAATACACATTTTCTGTAATAATGTTTTTATAGTAATATATTGGTCAAATTTCTGAGATTTACAAGCAGAATGTTTCCAAACATTAACGCTACCATGCTTAGCAGCTGCTTATCCAAGTCACCTGTGTGTGTATTGTATATTTACATGTGCATCTGTCCTATCACAGATCCATGAGAAGTTAAAACAGTATGAGAAACTGAGTCCCACTCCAGTTTTACACAGTGCCTCCTGTCTGGCAGAAGATGTAAGTGCAAGTGTATTTCCTGTGTTTAACCCTCCTTCTGTCCTATGGGTCAAAATTAGCCAGTGCACTAATTTTCCAATGCCAGCAGAGGGCGCCAACCACAACACAGACATATAACATGCCGCTGTGGGTTCGAGTGGGTTGGCACCCTCTGCTGGTAGTGTGTTTGAAACCCAAAGACAGCGGGAGGGTTAAACATTGAACGTTAAACAAATACATATTAAACACCAAAACACTGCATTGACATTGTTGAAAGGTTCAACATACAGTAGTCCTTTAATCTGATGAGTAGTGTACATTTGTCATTAAATCAATTGTTGTGCCTTTACCATATTCCTCTTGTCAGCTGGCAGAGGAGCTTCAGACTGGACCAATGAAGGACGATGAAAGAGAACTGCTACTCTTGCTAAACACTCCTCATCTCAAGGTTTTGCTTAGTACACCCACACACACACGCACACGCACACACCTGTGTACAAGCACAGCTCTGACCACTCAGTATACACAGTCTCTATCGTTCTGTCTCAGATGCTGACATGAATGGAGGCACTTCCCGCTAAGCCCAGTTACATGTGTTCCCCTTATATAGCCATGGTTCTGACTTGCCATTCATATTGAAGTGGTGTCCCTTGCTTCCCTTCTAAGCCTGTTTGTCACGACCATGCGTTAGATACTGTAATGTGTGGCTGGCCCTTCCTGGATGCCTAATCATTGTTAGAAAGTTCATCTTCAGCTTCATTAAATAGCACTCTTGTGTCTGATAGACTTAGATGCTCATTATTCAATAATGAATACCCGTTAGTTGTCTGTAAGAATGTTTTTTGTTCTGGCTGTTTGTGTACCCTATACACACACACACACACACACGCACACACAAGCCTGGTTTTTTAATACATTGAAAACATTTTTACTGTGGCACTCTGAAGTAAGTGTTTGAAATTCATATCCTTGTTTCAGTGGTGTGTGTGTCTGTGTGTGTGCGTATGTGCGTGCGTGCGAGTGTGTATATGGCTATATTTTTTACAAAGAAAGTGTGACAATTTTGGTTAAGCTCCTCAGGCTGAAGGTCAGAATGATCAGGTGAAACACCGGCAATCGCCTTGCTAATACATATTTGAACTAAAGTAGACAACTTGACTAAACATATTTGTTATGTATTTATTTCCTGAGACAGATGTCACTAATACACAATTTGCGTGTCTGTGTATGTGTCTGTGTGCGTTTGTGTATGCCTGGTACATGCGTGCAGGCAGTGCTGTCTGCCCACGACACAGTGGCCCAGAAGAACTTTGACCCAGTTCTTCCCCCACTACCAGAAGATCTGGACGATGACCTAGACGAAGAGTCTGTAAAGATTGTTCGCCTGGTCAAGAACAAGGAGCCCTTGGTGAGCATCCTGATTTGAAATGTTTTACACATTCACCATGTATAATAGTGATATATTCTACATGATATATTCTACATATACATGTACATATAGCTTAAGAATTGTATCTTATTGTGCCAGCAGATGGAGCCACCGATTGTGTCTAATTGTGTAGTTCTCTTTAGTGTCAGTGCTGTGTATTTACTTCTTTATTAATTATTTCTTTATGTATATGTGTTTTTTTTGTGTGTGCCTTTTAACCCTCCTGTTGTCCTGGTGTTTTAAACACACACCATGTTGTGCCAGAAGTGCACATCATATGTGTGTGTAAGCTGTAGAATTAGAATTGGCACTTTCTATCTGCTACATAAGTAAATAGTGTCGGGTCAGTTTGACCCAGAGGACAACAGGAGGGTTATAATCTGGGATGTTTTCCAGAATGCCTTGTAATGGCATTAAGTCTGCACAAATGTGTTAGTGTTGTGAAAACAAACCGCACTATGTGGTGTACTTGCCTAGCAATATGCACTTTATATGCAATATGCAATGAAATATTTCAAATGGTATATAAGTATTATTTCCCCCTCTCCAGGGAGCAACTATTCGCAGAGACGAGGTAACAGGGGCTGTGATTGTGGCCAGAATAATGAGAGGAGGAGCTGCTGACCGCAGTGGTGAGAGCACATATATGCCCTTTTATTAAAGTAGTAGCCTATTTTTCATTTCATGAATAGTTAATAAATGTGCATTGTTCTGGTTCATAGTGTGTGTTTTACATGGCTATGCCTGTTGCGGTGCTGTAGGTCTGGTACATGTGGGCGATGAGCTTCGAGAGGTCAATGGAAATTTGATCATACATAAAAGGCCTGACGAAATCAGTCAGATCTTGGTAAGAAAATAAAGAGCATTGATACTGTAGCTATAAATGACGTATTCTAACATGAACGTTTTTCCAATGTTGATAGATGATGGCATGCTAACTGCTCATGTTGTGTGTGTGTGTGTGTGTGTGTGTGTGTGTGTGTGTGTGTGTGTGTGTGTGTGTGTGTGATCAGTCTCAGTTACAAGGCTCCATCACCCTAAAAATAATTCCTGCCATCCTAGAAGAAGACAAGCTGAACGAGAGTAGGGTGCGAACATACTAATATGTCTGTACATATACTGTATAATGTATGATATGCGATATTTAACAAACTTCTAACACCGTCATCCTGCACATAACCAACCATCAGATCTACCTGCGCGCCATGTTCGAATACACCCCATTTGAGGACAAGGCCACGCCCTGCCAGGAGGCAGGGCTTCCTTTCAAGCGGGGGGATATTCTTCAAGTGGTGAGCCAAGACGACGCCACCTGGTGGCAGGCCAAGAGGGTGGGTGACTGCAACCTGCGAGCAGCCCTCATCCCCTCCACCCAGTTCCAGGAGAGGTAGGCGTGGGAGACAACAACAACAATTAAGAAATAGTTTTACGAGTCATATTGAAAAAAATAAAAATAAAACGTACTTTCCGAAAGATAAGCGCTTGTTAATATGGCACGTTAGTATTTTAGTAGAACTGTTTCGTATTTTTCACGCAGGCGCTTGAGGTATAGGATGAAAATGGGAACATATATGGCCCCTGCTTCCCCAAAAACGCCAACATGTAAGTGACATTAACATTATTATTGCACGATACAATCCACTCTCTTTGTACTCTCACAGCCATTACTGCTGGGCCTACAGATAGGCCTGTCGCTGGTAGTTTACATTGAAACCAATGACGGAGACACCGAAGAAGAGATTAGGAAAAAAAAGAGAGCAGGAAATCTGAAATTAATCTATAAAATGCACAATCCACTGTTTCACTCGCACATCCTGTTTTGAGGCATAAACCTAGTACTTAGGAACACAATTGGGTTGGGGATCAGCCAAAGGTCTAAATATTTGCCTGCTTAAAGACCAATCATTGAATGAGTGCAATGAAGAGTGTGCATATATATAACATATAACATATGCATTAATGGCTTTATTATGTAGACTGTATAGTTCTACTGCTAAATACAGTAGCCTACTACTTTATAAATACAATTGTAATTAAATACATTACAAAGCAAATCATGAATTCCTTGTTGGGACACTGACACAAGGCCTTGATCTACACCTACCAAACATGGGCAGCAGTGTTCATTCAATCACTCTTATCTGTTATTCCTTGAATTGCCGACAGCAGATGATCGGACTGAGAAAGGTAGGCAGATCTGTTATAATAAACCATATCCAACCGAAATCTGTCTCACTCTCACTCAGACACAACCAGAACGATATCCATGACACATCCCCGACCATGAACCCTCTCTTTCTTTACTTTCCAGTTGCCTTTGCTAGCATCCGCACCCTGCCCATAAACCCATAAACCCATGACCTCTGTCATACTGTCACACTGAGACAATTGTTCATGTTGACCAAACCCCCCACTTCCCTGAGTGTTCTTCTCACCTGTGTTTTCTCCCTACTTGCCTCCCTACAGAAGACTGTGGCAGTGAAAGGACACTGAGTGGACAAGACATAGGTGAGGAGGAGAACTGCAATGAGCACTGTTAATGCACTGCAATGTGGCTAACATTTACATTCAACTGTCATTTCCTTAGCATTAGCAAAGAAGTGATGGCTAACATGGGTTCTGGCAGGGGTTCTGGAAGGAGTTCTACCTGGGTTCTAGTTGATGAGTTTGAAGTAAAGATTGATTTAGTGCCATAGTTATCAAATATAAGGTTAAGCCTTTACTGTAACCTTATGGCTTCTGCAACAGGCTAAGTATTTTAAGATGTACTATAATAGTGTTAATAACACTACCTCTATTATAGTAGGGCATAATACGGCATGAACGCCGTACTATGACCAAATACTAACCATTTCAGCATTTCTGATGCTAAACATTGATTTATTGGCGTTATTTATTGGAGTCTACACAATCATCTTTGCTTAACCTGCTTTTTTGTCTGTCCTGGAAAAAAAGTATTACCAGAGGGAAGTGTACAAATTATATAGGCCTTTAGGCATACTTTAGAACAGAATAGCTGAGACACAATATACACTACTATACTATAGTTTATGTAGCTTCTTATACATTTTGCAATGGCGTGTAATTTTAAGTTGTCTGACACTTCATAGCAGCTTGTTTATCTTGCGTTGTGTTTCACAAATGGCCTGTCTTCATGCCGCAGATGCTTTTTATTGGTTTTTGACGAAGTAGTTCACGCACCATTAATCGCACCAATGCATGGCTTCCAAGCTCGCCTGCATCCAAGCTGTTGTCGTGTGAGCTGGTTAAACAAATGGTCTAACGCTAGCTGTAGTTTCTCCCAAGAGTAAGGCAGCCCCTGCCTCCTGTGGCCATGCTTTCTCATGGGATTTTTACTCAGGTACTGTTACCAACTTCTACTGGATGTATTATATGGTTTTGTATGGATTTGTGTCTGGGATTAATTAATCAGGACAAAGAAATGTTCTAATGAGATGTGAAGGTGATTTATTTATTTAAAATGTGTAATCTAAGGCTGTATATTAGCAGAGTGGGATTCAGGGTTGTACACAATGTGTATTTGATATTGTATATATGTTGGACATAAGAGTGCCTGTTTGACTTCAATCACAGCTGGCCTGCGTAGAAGTTTCCGACTCAGGAAAGACCGACATTGTTCACCCGTAGAACCTTGTACTCCAGACGCCACCCAGTTAGACTTCCTGATTTACGAAGAAGTGACTCGGTACCAGCCACGCCATGGCGAAAGGCCCCGCCTTATCATTTTGATAGGTATGTTCACTAAATAAGACACATTTCCACCGAGAACCATTTGTAAAATGTAGACATTGTAAGCATACAGTAAGTATATATGCTTTTTAACTAATTTAGACGTTTTAATTGTGACTTTTTAGACTTTTTAATTGTGTTGCATTCTGATGTTGCTGATGTGTGTTCTGTCTGTGATCGCAGGCTCTCTAGGGGCCCGGATCAATGAACTCAAACAGAAAGTGATTGCAGAGAACCCACTGCGTTATGCTGTAGCAGTGCCTCGTGAGTCCTAGCTCCTAACACTGCCTGGCTCATCTATTGCTTCTCTAGCATGTCTAGTTTAGGACACATACTGTATGTTAATACCTAACATCACCTGCATGAAAGGGTAAAATGACGGCACTCATAATAGATACAGAAAAACACTCTTGCTGACACTAATATTCATACAAAAACATTATTTTCTTGCGACTGGATTTTAATTGCATGCCCTACAGATACGACCCGAGCCAGGAAAAGTCACGAGAGAGAGGGGGTTGAGTACCATTTTGTCTCTAAGGCAGCTTTCGAGACAGACATCCACAAGAACAAGTGAGTGCACAGGGGACGTGGACACAACCGTGGACATAACTCCATGAGAGTCAGTTGGAACAGTTGGAAATCAACTGGAACAATATACTGCATATTACTTTGCCACATTTCTCCATATACACAGCCGACATTTGTGTTGCAGATTTATCGAGTATGGGGAATATAAAGACAATCTGTACGGCACAAGTCTGGAGGCCATTCACTGTGTTTTGGATCAAAACAAGATTTGTATAGTGGACGTACAACCAGAAGTTAGTATATTCACTTTTTTTATTGTCATCAACCTTATTTAACTACAGTATACTACTGTATAAGACGTGCTATAGACAGAAGACTGATAAGTCAAAAGCCTGTTCCACCTTTGTACCTTCCCCCAAACCAACAGGCATTGAAGACCCTACGTAGCCCCGAGTTCAAGCCCTATGTAATCTTTGTGAAGCCCCGCATTCATGACAGCCACTGCAAACATCTTGGCTCGTCCTCGTCACTCAGTGTAGGAGTCACGGTGAGTCACACGGCTATAATTGTTTCATTTGTTCTTTCTTCCCCCAGTCTCTGAGCGGTTTGTTCATTCATGCTACATTTCATTGTGTGCTGGTGAATAACTGACAGTACAGTGAGTGTAGTAGCCTCTACCGTGGCTAGTCATCCACCGCTGTGCATTTGTGTTGAGCAGGAGGACGACATCCATGAGATGAGGCAGTCAGCAGAGCAGATGGATGAGCGCTACGGCCACTGGGTGGACTATGTCCTGGTGAAGAAAGACCCAGCGAGTGCCTTAGTGGAGCTCCAGGCTGTGCTGGAGAGGGTGGAGCTTGAGCCCCACTGGGTGCCTGTGTCATGGGTCAGGACTTAGACGGGGATGCTATGGACAGGTCCATCTCCTCAGAATAACAGAACTTTGTGTTCACTGCCATGTGAGCCTCTATTAGACCTATATGATACTCACTGCCATGAACAAAATAACATGGAAGCCACAATTCTATTTACCTGGAAAATGTGATTTATTGTAAAATGAGCTTCAAACCCATTGCCCTAAAATATATATTAACTGTAGTAATAGGCAATGTACTGTACATCTCTGGAAAAGTCCTTAAAAGAGCTTTTGTCAGAAAAAGTATGATTGAAAGTGTGAATAAATCAACCTGACAGGTATATTTGTACTTGCCAAGAACCATATGCTTGTGTTGAAATAACCAAACATTTATTCACCGATTCTAGTCGTGACAAATTACCCTTAAATAAAGACAAAGCAAATGGATTAAGTTAAAATGATGTTTGTTTATTTCTGCCATCCTGCAATCTGAAGGCAATTCTGGGGTGGGGGGGGGGGGGGAATAACAGCATCTTCAACCTTAGTTAGCAACACCATTTATTTTAGAATGACCAAGCTACAATTACAAACCAAACCATAAACAAAAAGAGAATATACATGTGTTGGCAGCGGTTTATCTGCACTGGGTACAATGAAACCCATGTTTGTTCTACTTCCAAAGCTTCTTGATGGACATGTTCTTCTCACTGTCTTTCTGCATCACCTGGAGAAGACGGTATTCAACCCAGTTATAAAAAGAGAATTTAAACTACAAATGGATAATATACTAAAAGGATGCATACTGGTTAAATATTTATGATTTCATTTCAGGTCTATGAAAGCAGCTTTATAAAAAGGTATCTGAAGGCAGCCCCAATATCTAGACCAGGATACACACAGGCTATACCTGATAATTGATAACCACACTTCTGCTATCAGAATGTAATATAAGCTGAGAAAGGAGTTGTAGGAATAACCTTGTCAGCCTTGTTATTGGATAGGCTTTGACACTGGTGGGAGAGGAGAATCTAATAGTTTTTAAATGTGACGATAAGAACTGTTGGTCCTTTACCGGTATGTACTCGGGATACGTCCAGAATAAAGGGGAAGCCAATAAGTACCTGGCAACATTATCATCACATTGTCATTGTGATGATAATGCAACCTCCTTTTAGAAATGTCATCACCGCATTCAAATGGTAAGTGTCATGCTAGTGCCAGGTGTAGACAACAAGAAAACTATAGGAATTCTGACTTCCATACACATACCTTTGCTACAGCCATCTCAAAGTCCTCCTGGTTTACATGCACTCTCCTCTCTCTCAGGGCATACATCCCGGACTCCGTGCACACGCCCTGTTATGACACAAGTTGCACAGTGGCGTTACACAGCTTCACACTATTGTTAGCAGCTGCTGCCGTAGACCCTTACCTTGACCTCAGCGCCCGAGGCTCCTGGCATCAGTTCAGCTATCTTCCTGAGGTTGATGCCGCGTGTCAGGTTCATCTTTCTGGAGTGGATTTTCAAAATATCCAAACGGGCCTTGGGGAACATTTATTGGATGATTTAATGTATCTAACAGTAATGCTGCATTATTGGTAATAATGACAATATGAAAATGCAGGATGACACCCACTTCCTCATTTGGGGGTGGGAACTCAATCTTCCTGTCAATTCTGCCTGGCCTGAGCAGAGCTGAATCCAGGATGTCAATGCGGTTGGTGGCCATGATGACCTGAAGATTTATAATAACAATTTGATCATGTAGCAGTGATGTACAGTAACATAACTAATGGTATGTATAAAACCATTAGAACGCCAACTGGCCAAACACAAAGCCAGGCAAATGGGACTAAAGAAGACCGCAAGAACTAGTCTTGGCCTCATCCATTCCATTAGCATTACATCACACAAAATGAATGTCTGACAAGTAGGTCCATGTAAGCATGTCAGCACTATCAGGCGCTAGGGTTAGTAGATTTTCACTGGCTGTTAGCATCATCACTCACAAGACTAAATGTAATTTCAGTACGATACTATTACAGTGCTTTATTAACTAATGTTCAGTCGTCTTTCCATTTCTTTTAAGTAACCACACCTACAGCATTTAAAGAGTATTTAAGACCTGCAGAGCCAGACTTGTGTCGTTAAGTTGCCCTAATTAATTTCTCCAGAATAAGTGTAAAGTCCGCTTTGGTCGATGATTTATGTAGTTGGTCGCTGGTAAATGAAATTAAACTAGAGAAACTGCATAGGTTTAGTTTTCAATGTAATCATATTCTTTTAACTTTCAGACCTGTAAAACATCTTCCATTGCTGAAATCAGTGGTGTAACACCTGTTTTTGATAGAGATATTTTCCCCACCAGTGTACAGGAAGACACACTACAATATTCTGATTATAAAAAGATGCTTGCAACATGCATGTTACACAACTGTGTGTATATATGAGAGTGTCACCTTTATGTTCTTGGTGGCCTCAAAGCCATCCAGCTGGTTGAGGAGCTCCAGCATAGTCCTCTGTACCTCACTGTCCCCCCCTGAGCCACCCTCCAGGCGGGACGAGCCGATGGAGTCAATCTCATCCATGAAGATGATGGAGGGGGCGTGTTCCCTCGCCATGACAAACAGCTCACGCACCATACGGGCACCTACAATGACAAATGAAAAACATCAAAAGACACAAAATTGTCAAAACATAAAGAAAGTAAAAAGGTAAAAAAGAATTAATGAATACATATCATCAGTGTGTAAAAAATCATAATTATGGATTTATTTGGCATTTTTTGGGGGAGATTTACCAGGATATTTCTAAATGTATTGTCAACCTGTAGAACACCTGAGGAGAATAGATATTTTGCCTCTAATCGCCTTAAAACTCCCAGTATCTGTAGAGCTGCACAGTATACTAAACAACCCTTCTTGCATGACTCTACTGAACACATCTTTAGGACATATCAGTGAAGGGTAGGTTTGTGTAAAATGAATACATGATCGGACTTCAAGAGAACAGGCCCTAACATAGAACTCACCCTCTCCAATAAACTTCTGGACCAGCTCCGAGCCAGAGACCCTGATGAATGTGCAGTCTGTGTGGTGGGCCACAGCTCTGGCCAGCAGGGTCTTCCCTGTGCCAGGGGGTCCGTACAACAGCACACCCTGTAGACACAGTGAAGCAGAGTTTCACATGAGCAGCCATTTTTTGTTGTCAATCTATGGTTAGAATTCATCCTATGCCTCTACAGTGACAACAACTAGGGATAAATAAAACTGTTGAGTGACAAATTAACCAATAGCACTAATATTGTTTTAACTAATTTTTTATTTATTTATTTATGTATATAATGCGTAATTAGTATCCCTAAAGATAACCAACCTTGGGTTGTGCAATTCCCAGAGCTTCAAACAGCTCTGGATGCTTGACGGGTAACTCAATCACTTCCTTGATTTCCTTGATTTGCTTATCCAGACCACCTATCATTTCATAAGTGGAGTCTGGAACCTTCTCCACCATCATGAGGGAAACTAATGGGTCTACTTTGTTGGGCAGGATCTTGTGCAGAGTGTAGCTGTCGTTACGCAGAGCCACGCGACAATTTGGAGTTACCTGGGTAGAGGTGATCATGAAACTAGGTTAATTCCTTAAAATACTTACTTGGTTTCCTAAATGAATTCCTCAGAATTTAAACAATATACATTTGTGATAAAATGGGACATTTTTCAACAACAAAAGACTCAATACTCACATCATTGATGTCAATGTTCTTATCGACATCCACAACAAACTTTCCCTCTGGGTGCACCTGGAAGTATTTGGTAGCGAACATGTTTAGAAAGCTAAAAGTCAATATGCAGTACAGCAACATGTAGTAAGCCTCCCTAAGGATCATACCTTGACCAACACCTTCTTTTTGTCCATAGCTCTGACCACCTCGCCCACATAGGATCCCTGCTCTTGTAGAAGCTGCAGCTCCTCGCGAAGGAGGCGCACTTAAAACAGACTCAGTATTAAATGTGGATGATCGCTACCTACCTGGGAGTCTTGTTAAATTTGACTGCAAACATTGATATTTGGTTGTTACAGCTGTCATTTTTACCTTTAGCATTAAGTTCATTCCTCTGAGCCTGAAGACGTCTGAGGTTTTGGCTCTTGTCATTCACGGTCAACTGGAAGAAACAAAGCAAACTTCCAGGTTCATGCTGATAGCGTTCCATGTATTCTATTGTTTCTGTTGATTTGATTCTAAGCATCATATCACAATCATAATCTGATTTACTGCCAGGAAGGCTTACAGCTACAAGGAATTGACTTGGTCCAAGTATAAAGCTTAACACTTACAAAGATATACAGATAATGTAAAAAAGAATAACAACTATTTTAAGTAGTTTTGGTTTTGGAGATTACTTTTTAATATGTTCTCACCTGTAACTCTTCTATTTTTGACAAGTAGTACTGTCGAAGACCAGAGCCACCTCTACAATCAGTTGTCTCCATCTGTTAAAATGCATACAGTAGCACAGATAAGAGTAAAATCTTTATAAGCAACCTACTTATTTAGAAGGCCCTGAATAATACATTAAAAACCAGAATAATACATCGACATCACACAAATAAAATGTCTTTAAAATGACTTGCAGCATACGCTAAATTGGTTTATTCTGACTGTCCTGACCTGTACAAGTGTTCCGATCAATACTGTACGAGTACACCGTTACTGTAGAGCATCGCAGATGATGATAACAAACAAATTGAAGATTTAACAGCGAAATTTAAAAGGGAAGCTAACGTTAGTAGCCTTTGGGCTAATGTTAGCTACATGAGACAGCAAAGCGGTAGCGTAGTGGAATAGCAATAGTGTACACCGTTAACGTACATGGGTGTCATGGTACTATCATTTATACACTGCTAACCTCGATTTCTATCACACACACACACAGAACACAGTCTTGAATACAGATTTTACAATATATATGAAATTTTAAGAAACAAAAAATGTGGGAAAAATATATAACTTACATTGTCCAACCCGTCTCCATCCATCTTGAACTTCCCGTATCCGTCTGGCATTTTGCGTTTGTCCGGCAAACTTCTTCGGGTGTTTTGATACCTTAGTTTGAGAAATGGATGCACGCAGAGCCACCTATAGTTCTGGATGTAAAATTACATTTTATCACTCAACATCGATTTGTGTCTGAAGTGAGTGCCGAGTGCCGACCGGTGCCAACCGCCAAATTAAATTAAAATGAACATGCAGTAATTCAGCAAGGCGACATTTGACCTACATTTCGTTATAGTACAAGTACCAAATTCCACAATTCTCGATTAAAAGGCACAAAAAACAATCCAAAACCATAAAGAAATAAATAAATACACACAGCAACGACAATAAAGAGAACGACACAACCAGGTGGCGCCTTCTGGTGGCATAATATATAAGAAGGGCAACAGAATCTATTTTAAATTATGTCACAACACAAAACTGGTGTGAAAATATATTTCAGGTTACTGTACAATAGTCTACTGTAGGCTACGCTAAAAATGAAGTTGTTGACTGCCAACCCCACTGTTCTAATGTGCCATTAGCAAAATATCAGTGGACTACTGTTTGTCGGGTAAGCAGGTGCGACAGGTAAGACCAGCCATACCTGTTACTGCCTTACAGTATTCTGTAGAGCCTTTGAGCTGTTGACTAAACCGGTCTGAACATGTGCACAAACCATTGAACTCTAACGTATATGGCACAAACGGAGTGCTTACTTCTGTTTTTTAGACCGTTTGAAAATTGAAACGTACTGCATGCATACCATTAAATAGGTGCGACCTTAGTCTCTCTCTCTCTCTCACACACACACACACACACACACACACACACACACACACACAATGTTCTCTAAAGAAATCCAAAAATCTAATCTTATATAATTCCAGATTTTTGCAAGTATATTTATTGTACAAAATACTCAAAATTGTATAAAAGATAAAATTATTTGACTGACAAAAGATAACATATGCAAACTTTTCACATAAATGCTGATAGAAAAACTAGGCACAGGAACATTTCACAAAATGTGTGCAGCTGTGCCTCTTTCACAAAAATGTTTTGGCACAGTTACATGTTATATTGGAATGTTAAAAGACATTTGGCGATATCCTTCAATCCCCACATAAGTAAAGCCCTGCCAAAATAGAATTTCAATCTAAACCTAAGCTAAAGCTAAATCATAAAATGTATTGCACAATTTAGTGCATCGTTTAGTTCATGCTAAGTTTCCATTCCTATGTAATTGATACCAGATAACCTTTGTAAGAGGTCTAAATCAAATGTAATATTTCCAGGAAGACCCCTACAATCTGCCACATGTTCCTCTTGGCATTAACACAATAAAAACACCCCAACAACAAATCAAAACAGCATGTAAACATTCAAGTGGTTCAAAGAAGTACTGTACTGAATTACACCAGCTGGGCCCTACATCATCTTGTACAAACAAGAGAGCTAGCTTCCTAAACAGTTTAGAATTATAATACTAATACTACTACTACTAATAATAATAATAACAATAACATTCCTGACAGTTCTGGTTTCTTTGTTAAGCTACTTGCATTGTTTTTCACCGTTTTCTGCGCATATTGTAATTAAATATCAAGTAATCGTCACCCCCCAAATCTAACTAAATGTTGTGGAATCAATGTATGTAACCAGACATCAGGTATTGTGCTTAAAATAGATATGGCTTTCAAACTTTAGAGTAAAAAAAAAAAACATTCTCTATTCTCTATACGGCAACAACTGAACAGTCAAAAACAGCTTGAAAGCATGAAAGCACCAATGCTTAGAACATGTTAAGCACACTGTACCACAAATGTTAATATACTGTAAAATAAGGCACAGGCAATCTGAACCAGTACAAAAGAAGACACTGAAATGCAAACATGTATAAAATAGTTTGCTTCACAAAAGCACAATAAGAAAGATAAATTTACCCTGCTAAAAACAATGGTATTGCACCACATGAGTGAGGATGGCTTTATGATTGGAAGAACACATAAGCTATAACATTAGCTTGTTGATTTCAAGATAATTCAAATTATGCATTAAAGAATTTACATTGGATGTGTATAACAAAGACAACTTCTCTTAGGCAGAAATGGTACACCATAAAGCAGATTTTCAGGTGAGTCTGATACCCAACACCTGCTCCAACTCCTGTCTTCTCTGCTGAACCTGAAACATAAAAGAGCATAATATTAAATACCTGTACTGTAGAAGTGTTTAGAAGCTAATAAATAACATATGCAATGGGTCTAAAAGTCTGAGTAAATTATAAAGAACATTTTGTTTCATCATCCATCAAAAACAATATCTTGACTCCGATTGTATACTATATCTCAACACAAGTCAAGCTATTTTCCTAAGACCACCTCCAGCTCTAATGACAGTGCTTTGGTCAGTGGAGGTGTAACCTAACTTGCATATATTTAATAGAACACTATACAGTATGTAAAAAGGAAAAATAACTGAGCAGACTACCAACTGAAAGGTACTGGGTTCGACCCCAACTATCCATGTGTCTAAGTCCAAACCTGCTGCAAATACTTGGAATGTAATCTAAATTACCTAATTTTACACTATATCCTTATTATGATAATTATATTATTAAAGTAAATTAGTAGCAAACTAAATATTTAGACATTTCTATTTAATTTGTTTTTGATTGGTAGTGGACCCCACTGTACATAAGGCACACACCATTTTTCCACAGTCAGATGGCATCACCAAATGTAATGCAGTTATAAAGCTCAAACGGAGAAAAGGTCTGTCCAAAATGAGAGTTGTAAATTTGATTAATATAGTATTCATATTAGGAGAGCAGCTCATTTGATGTGCTTACCTTGGAATATACATATCTGCCTACTGCCTCTGGGACCCAGGTGGCCTGGTAGAACTCAGCCTTCCTCTCTTCCTCTGGGTTCCCTGCTACATCTGTCATTAACTGGCAGAGAATAATGTATTAGGAACCAATAGTACACAAAAGTGTACTGAATATTTTGTAGCACAGATCTTAAACGTATTTACTTCACAAACAGTGCATGCAACAGCTTTTATAGAAAATTGCAGCTCACAAAGCAGCTTTTGGAAAACATACACTAGAAATCTACTCCAGTTTGTGGGCCTGGGGGCATACACATATACTGCTAAACTATTCCTAGCCTAAATCCCTCACCCTTTCTTCTGGCCATAAAGCTGCAATATTATGTTTTATGTATGCAACTGGAAAAAGTAGTCAAAAAAATGTAGATTTACTTTCAGATCCCTGGATTGGGATTTCAGCCAGTCCTGGATGAAGTCCTGGGGGTTGTTGCTGAAGCTCAGCATGAAGTCCCTCTGTGTCTTCAGTTGGTTGATTGACTCAATTGTCTCATGAATCTGCAGACAGTTCAGAACACAGAACCCAGATCAGAAGATTAGAGAGCACCCAACAGCTGAGAAAAACACCCCACTATTCGATAGATGTCCTCATTTGTCAAGTTATGCCCAAGCAGAACTATCCGCTCTCCTATTGCTTCGTTATGGCCATAGACGTCCTTCTTAAAACCCATCTTTGGTTACGGTTAATACAAGCCCTGTCAGTGGAGGCATTTCATACCTTCATCTCGAGTGCAGCGATCTCCTGCTGGTTGGTTGTAGAGGACAGAAAGCTGTTCATCTGGCCCTTGAGAGGGTCATCCACCTCTACATCAATGTCATAGCAGGCGGTCTTCTTCTGGTCTGTTGGGTCCACGCTGGATGAGTGGAAATCAATGCAAGGAGATTGTGTTTAGGTATGGCTACTGCTGTCTAAGCTACTATCAACAAATGTACTTTGCATTGGATAAAAGCATTTGCTAAATGACTAGAATGTAAATGTAAACATTGTTCAGCATTCTGCGAAAATCAAATGTAGTAGTGTTGAAGAACAAAAATGAATTCTTGTTGCATTCATTGGTTTTGAAAACCTTAAGGAGGAGATAAGCCCTCGTTCTACCTAATAATGTGATTGATGATGATGGGGTCAGGGTGTTGCAGCAGGCCCGCCAACTTCATGGGGATCTCAGAGAACTTCATGCGATGGCAGGCAAAAATCTGTTCAATATGTAATGTTAAAAAATAAAATATAGAGAGATGTTTTTACGTTTTTTTTAACTTCGCACATACTGTGTGAAAGGTTGTAAACAGACTTACAAACAAGTTTTATACTTAATCTTTACTCTGTGTTAACTATTTAATTACTATCATTTAAATAGGATGATTGTAGTGTTGAGGTTTGCTGCTGCCATGACGTGCTTGTATGTGCATGTGAGAACCCATTGCTCCTCCACCTGTCTGAAGTAGCGGTTGCAGTTTATGTACTCCTTTTCGTGGCTGTCCTGCAGCTTGTTGTTCTTGATGTAGAGCCACAGGGCCTGCATGATGCTGGCTCGCGTCTGAGTGTGCACGCCCAGCAGGCGTGCCAGCCGCAGGTCCAGCTTGTACTGGGGGGGCTGACGGGGAGGATGGGCAAGAAGAGACACCATGAGACCAGGGGAGAGAAGTGAGGTGGGGACACTGGAAACCACAGGTCAGCCATAGTCTTTACTTGTGTAAAGTCTGGGACACAGTGCTGCCTAGTTGCGTTAAGACCCGCTGGCTACCTACTTAACAGGTATTTGGACTGACATGCACAGCGACAAATTACATGACTTAATGACCAAGTCGGCCGTTAAACACCCACTGAGGAATTATTCCGAAACTAAACGACACAAGTCTTTATGTTAAGTAGAGTATGGTTACTAGAAGAAAAAACGGAGAGACTATAATTATAATAATAAAAATAATAAAAACACTACATTGTGCTGTAAATTAACGGTAACAGCCAATAATCTACTACCCCACTTCCTGATAGTTTTGTTGAGCTTACAGGGGTCTGTACATACAATATCAGACCTTCACATAAGTTGCTTATATGACGTGGTACTAATGGACTAGATTAGCCATAGCTAAAAACCAATTAAAACTAGAAAGACTACCTAGATATAGATTCCTCCACATGACATTGGCGTAAGCTGAGCATGTGTATACCATACCTGATGATCAAGCATGAGCAGCAGAGTGCATTTGACGTTCACTTCCCCAGGCCGTTTGACCTGGAAGCCATCTGTTTCCTGAGTGGTGGGCATTCTGTGCCACTGAGGGAAAATGTATGCAAATGGTTTAAATAGGTAGAAAGCCGTAATGATGGAATGCAGCAGATTTATAATCCTCAAAAAGGACAATCAGAAAAAAATCACTATACTGATTCATCACCATCAGATGATGCACCTATTACAGTAAATTATGTACCCGTTGCCAGAAATAATATTGTAGCTTTTACTACAGTTGTTAGCATCATCAAAATAATCATTCACAGTCAGTCGAAAATATGAACATGCTGCTAATCTTGGAGACTGGCCAAGCAGAACATTAACAAGTTCAACTAATTTGGCATTAATGGGAGAAATTAGTTTGGCATACATTTTGAATTCGATCATTCGGGGCTTTAATAAATGCTGGATTAAGAGTTAAGGAATGTGGTATATTTGGTGCGCAGTGGAAGGGGTTGTGTCACGGCTGTGCATCTTCGAGCGGTGTCTCGTACCTCTACCAAATGGTTGTCAGGTCCATAGAGCTCCTTGTCGAGCTCAATGACAAGGCTCTTGAAGAAAGAGGAGAACTTCCTCTTCTGCTTACTAGGCTGGGAACAGAAGCCATAGATGGTGTGTGTGAGGACACATAAACAAGACATTTGCCAAGTGTGATTGTGTTGCGTCTGCCTGTGCAGCTGCATTGTTTCTGCTCTGACCACACCGGGTGTGGTGGGGGAGGAACGGTTGCACCACACGTCCTCTCCCCACCACTGCCAAAGCATGGATTTGCGCAACAAGTGCCTTCTCACCCCTTCCCTCATTTCTCTTTCTCCAGCACTCCCACACATGCCTCAACCTAGAGGAGGCGGGGGGGAGGGGGTCTGACCCAGGCGGCCCCACCTGACACTGAATCCGGGTTGGAGTTGATGAAGGGAGGGGACGAATGTCAGTTCACAGTAGTTAATGGCCAGTGGTTTCAATTCTTCTTCTCAGAAGGGGAACATGAGTTTGCACATGTGCCTAGTGGCGGTGTGGTGGGGGGGGGGAACATCTGGTTGCATGGTGTAAGGGAGAACACACGCCAAACGAGAACTAAAGGACTACACAGTTCTCAATAACAAAGCCTGAAATCCTTGGGAGTCAGACAATGCTGGGACCAAAGCAGAGCGAGAACATTCAGATGTGTGGAGGTTGGCAATAAAGAAAATGTGTCCCTGATTTAGAATAAAGTGCACATACTGTAGTGGACGAGCATAGCATGCTGTATGCTATGCATATTATTATTTATTACACTGAACGTGCATCAGCATGTCATTTTAGTTTTGGGTTGGCAGCCTGTTTGTTGTAACTGGAACATGAAAATGTCTTGCACGCAGCTTACCGTTAGTATTTTACCTGTTAGTTAGGCAAAGTAATTACCGTGTTTCTGCTGTGAAATTTGACTGCAATGCGACTAGAGTTGCTTGTAGATCAGGTTACAAGTAGTTCTCATGCTATAGTTAAAAGCTCACCCTAGCAGTGCATTCAGTTGGGGGCGGGGCTAAAATAAGTCTGGAGTGACTTGCCTAGGGAATAGAGTGAATAGAAATGGCTGCGCTAACACACCCACGACACACTGCACAGTCAGCATGTATCCGGGGTAGCAGGGGTAAACAGTTTAGCTGAGGATGTCTCAACATTGAAAATAATTACTTGGTACTTACATCCTCCAGAAGTTTGCCCTCCACCCTCAGCTCCCAGGAGGATAATTTCTCTGCTTCCTCACCCTCGGGCTTGCCAGGTGTGTATGTGTTGGAGATGTAGATCCTCAGCTTGCGCTTTTGCTGTGCAAGGCAAGCAGCCATATCATACGGTAATGGAGACATAAACAGCATTCTACTGAAAACAGTGTGTCATTAGAAACGTCTGAGGAACTGTTGACAGTTAGCGAGATTAAAAACAAAAACAACATGAATCACAAGTCTATATACCATGACTGGTTTCTTGATGGCCTCCTGAATCTCCATGCGCTTTCGGGCAATAGTTTGGTCCAGTTTCCTTTCAAAGGCTAAGAGGTCCATGTAGGCCTGGGATTCTGGAACCAGGTCACGGATCTAAACAACAAACGTGAAGACTTCAGAATTGGTGTTGCTGAGAACAACAGAGGGAACATTATGCAATGAAACTTGTCCTACCCTCTGTGGCAGAACCTTGTCAGCCATCCTGCGTCTTTTGGCTCTGAAATGTACATGATACACATGTAAATGGTTTTAAAAACAATACAAACCCAATGCAAGGACTGTTAGAATGGTAGGAACACGATAACAACAGCCAGTAAACTGTTGTGTATTGCATTTCCTATGCAACGCATCTATAGAGACAAAGTGATGAATAAGGCAAACAACACTGTGGAGATACGAGGCACCCACTTGCCTCTTCTTTTGAACTGCTATCTTTTGAACTACCATCTTGCAATGGTATTGCCCTCTCTGCCCCAATTCCCCCCAAAAATAGGTCCAAATTTTAATTTGTTCCACAAGCCATTAGGTTTTAATGATAGTTAGAAAGTCCAGCTGGCCAATCAGATCTGTTGCAAGGTGTGTGGTATATGTCTGAGTATGTCTCAGATGTTCCGTGATGCCTAGAAATGTTTTGTGTGCTGCAAACCAATTTCCCCATGGGGAAAAATAAAATACCTGTCAACCTTTTATTTCTGTCTAACTAAAAATCTGATCAGAAGTGGAAAGTGAGAACCTTAATTTAACTAATATTTGGCAAGAACTTATACCAATTAAACAGTATCCCAACTCTCAGAATGCCAGGCTGCCACTTAACAGCAGTAAGGATTCATAAAGGTCTCCTTGTTTCTCCACATTACCACCATTCACTCTCATTATGAGTAAATCTAATCCTTAAAGGCTTTCACAGAAATGTAAAATGTCACTTTCAGCGTTTCAGCATCTAATGGGGATTGAGTGCATCATCAACTTCAGAGGACAAGAGACTTCCTGTGGATGATACTGTAAAACACCTAGGGGGTCACATTCATGAATGAATGGGGTGTCACTGAGTTTGGATGTCAAAAATACCTTCTAGTTGATGGTTTGAGGGCATTAAGGCTGGTCATGAGATGCTAGTTGGCTTTGAGACGTTTTTCTGCAATGAGGCATGAAATATTTGTAATCTATCTTAATGTTATTTGCCCGAACACTCTTAAAGCCATAGGTAAGGTGGTGTAAAACTATGCAAACAGATGCATATACATGATAATGTATTATTAAATCTGTGAGTGAGTAACAGTGAGAATGGAATTCTAACTATACTGATGTCACATATGCCTGTGGTTGTCAGAGATTGGTTGGTTGATACAAATTTTAACCAAGTCATAAACTGAAACTGTTATCTTTGCTTTATAGAAGTACAGATGTAAGAATTCCAAATCCCCCCTCTCCCCTATGTGAACCAACTGTTATTGCAAGTTAAAAACAAAATGATAAGTCTTGGTATAACCCTCGTAATGTACAAAAAAATCTCATATTCGGCCACATGGCGGCGCCATCTGATTATGTATGATTTGTGTGTTTTTCAATTGTCATTGCTGAGTGTATTTATTTCTTTATTAATTATTTCTTTATGTATTTGT
>JAODUG010021580.1:0-21290 GCA_027564795.1 Aphredoderus sayanus
TCGCCTTGTAGGAGCGTCTGCTCTCTAAGCGGTGAGACCCGGGTTCGCGTCCCGGTCGGAGCGACCGCGGTTACATTCACACCAACACAAGACCCATTTAGAAGGCTTCATATTCAGTATCCAATAAATGTCCTTGTGTTTCAGGGTAAAATGGCAAGCGAACAGCACATCCGAGAGCTGTGTGGCACAATGATCGATGGTGAACATCTTCACTTCATTGTCACTTCATCATTCATTCATTTATACCATCAAGTGCCACAACATAAACAAGCTGACTAAGAAAACACTATCTTCTATGCTTGTCTTCCAGCTCAGATTGCACAGCTGGCTGCTAATCTCAGAAGACCTCTGGCTCCTGGTGGAGTCGGACGTCCTGGACCAGCTGGCTCTCCAGGGCAGCCAGGTGTTGCAGGCTCTATCGGCCACCCTGGTTCACGTGGGCCACCAGGATATAGAGGACTACCAGGAGATCTTGGAGATCCAGGTCCCAGAGGTGAGAAAAGAGAACTACAAATACAAGTGCTGATCTACAAAAAGTAGAGAGTTGTTAGACGTACACTACTAGATTAAATCAAAGGTGGAGTAGAGAGGAAAGGAAAGAGGAATGCAAGTCAATCAGCACTAAGTGAGAGCGGCATATCCTCAGTTTTAAACAAACACATCTCAAACAGTGAAGTATACCTTTAATTGTTATATAAAACACTGTTTTGTGTTCCCATAGGTGATGTTGGTGAACAGGGTGACAAGGGAACCATTGGCAAAGCGATTGAAGGGCCTCTTGGAGACCAAGGATTACAAGGTATGTACTAAGTGCACTAACTACAGTAGTAACTGAGTACAGTTTACTCAGTTAGACCAATGCCACGGCTTCCTTTGTAGGGATTATACAATACTTCTGCTAAATGATAAACAGTATGTATGATTAATCAGTGTGGTATCACAATGCTCAAACAGATATTAACTTATTTTGCACTCTATTATCATGCAACTTTGGCATGTGAAATATGTTCCAGATAGACATCAATATTAAAATAAAGTAGTTGCAAATGTTGCCGCAGGCTCATTAGATGAATGTTTTGCCCACAGGGCTTCCGGGAGTACGCGGAATTGCCAAAGATGGGCGTGATGGGTCCCCGGGAGATCCAGGTGAGCCAGGAGAGGCGGGCAGGGTTGGTAGGACTGGTCACCAGGGATCCCCTGGAATCTGTGACACATCAGCATGCCAGGGAGCGCAACCCGTTGGGAAATCCTCCAACCCAAAAAACCATTAAACATTGATTTCCACATCCTGACATAATCTGCCCCTGTGGGGGATAACAAGGGCAGGACGAAAGGAGGAAAGAAGAGAGACAAGTTGCAGAAATGTCCTCTTTTATATAAATACCATCTATAACAGGTTGGAAGTGGTAACATCAAAATTGTGATGAATATGAGAACATCCCAGGAGTGACAAAAACTGAAGAACCTAAGAGACTAAACTATAAATCACATCTGTGAATGAAGTGGACAGCAGAGACTAGAGTGCTGATACACCTGCACAACTTCAGATAGTATTTCAGATAAGACGTGAGTTAACACATTAACTGTAAAAGTGCTTGTAGGTCATTCTCATTTTGAATCCTTGTTTTGTATAAAAGAAAAGCTTTGTACATGTTTCCGTATTCCTGTTTTCTTGATTGAGATCCCATTCCAGATGATATTTAAGTGATTGTTCCTAGAATGAATGCATGTATCATGGTACTAGAGCAATGACATTACCTCACACGATAAACATACATATTGTAAAATATGATTTGTACCTGAGCCTGAGAAGCTGAGTATGTACAATAACAGATTTTCAAAAGGAATATCCAAGGTATTAAAATCTTGCAAGTTCTTTTTTCTTTTTACAATTTGTAAAGCTATTTCTTCATTTAATTCCATGTGAAGTTGATAAAGGACTCCCTTACAAACAAGATAAAACCAAAATGAAAGAGTAATTTTTCATTTCTGCTATGGCCACATCCACTATGTATTACAGGTTCTGTAACTATTAAATATACATGAATATAATACTATTTATTATTTGTGGGTGACTGTTGTATGTACAGATGCTACAGCGTCATGTTGTAAGAAAAAATAAAAATAAAGCCACTTTTCAGTAAAACATTACTTTTCTCTACATCAAAATAAACTGCATTTTCCTTGTAATAATAAAGAAAACATTATTTGAGTCAAGTAGTCACATTTACTTTCAAATTTTAAATACAATATGCAAGTTTATGACATTTCAAACAACATAACTCATTCTATTTATTAAACCTAAAGGATAAGAAACAGAACTGTATAGCCTACCCTTGACAAATTATTTAGATCAAAGTAATCTGTATACTCAAAACATCTACATGAATGTATTTTAACTCATAAATAGAGGGTGAACATTTTTAAAACGCTTATTCTAAATTAAAATTAAATAAATTACAATTATGTATTGCCAAGATCCACAGAGGATTAAAAATAGCTCTAACAAAACTAAAATCTACCAATATTTTAAAGATAAATGGCGCCATCTGTATGTAACTCTGCAAAACACCAATTTCTGTTCAATCTTTTTTGGCTGAACGTCACAATTTTAGGAAGCAGTAACAAAACGGTCAGTTTATACAGCTACCTGATTAGGTAGTCCTGACATGCTGTTAGTGAAATATAACCATGTTTTAGTGTCAAATACATGGTCTAAAAGCATTCTTTTTATAAATGATTAAATAATGAATGGCACAATAAAGATATGCTACATAACTGTCGATGTATTTTGGAATGAAATAATGACTTAAAGTATTTCAGTCGTTTTAAACAGCAGAAACTAAAATGTAAAATGCTTTAATAAATATCTAGATAAATAAATAAGTTAAACAGAATGTATTATCACTGCGATGAAAGGAGAGGTTTATGTGTCTGCTGTCTTCTGGAAGGCTGGATCCTGGCCTGGAGACATGCTGGAATTCACACGAAGCCCTGTCTCAATACAGAATGTGTTCTGGAATTGCTGCAAGAGAGACATCTAACTATAGTTACAGAGAAAAGTAAAACACCATAACATAGCAGAATCTGTCTACAGTTGTTGCTTTAATGAGTTTCATATCATGGTAAATTATGGTTATAATGTCAGTCAATTACTCTGGTTATAGAACTTAAACAAAATGGACGGGTGCACAGGCGGCTGGGAAACCGCGAGGCGGGGAGGCCCCCACGCTCCAAGGGCCCGGCAAAATAAAAAATAAAAATATATATATATAATAATAATAAGAAGAATAATAATAATAATAATAATATATATATTATATAGAAAAAGGAAAGAACTTTGAGAGCCACAAGTTTCAACTGCCAGGTAAAGGAATCCCATAAATAGGCAACATAACAGATCTTCATTTACTTCCATTAAATAAATGGGCTAAATAGTCTCAAATAGTCCTGAATCTAGCAACAATGGCTTTTGCGTATCTTACGTGCACTACTACGCCATTACGCCTCTTGAATGCATGATGCTAATCATTACGTTTTGCTAGATGACGGTAGATACATATGTAACCAGGTCCGTTCCGATTTGAACCCGGCTCTCCAGTGTAGAAAGCAGAAACTCTTACAAGACATGCTGAAACCCCATGGGCTCTAAGATGCATCGCCAGAGCGTCCTAGGAGGTGTCAGAGACTGAGTTTTAACTTACTGCGCAGCTACCTGCTGGCCGGTGTTACAAACAAGAATATATGCAAGCGGTGCTCAAATGCGCAGAAATAAACTGCTTTCTAAACAAGCTCGAGCAAAACACCCGAAGATGACATGCTTATTTAGACCAGCCAGAGAGGAAGCTATCATCACCATATTCACAGACAAAATGTACAACAGCAGGTAGCTGTGGTATACTTTTTTAAATATTTAAGTAAATTGTTAAAGGACGAAGCAATTCAACGTTACCTGTTAAGTTCAAATCTAGTCTAAATATACTTGCTTACTTATTGTCAAGAATAAATGTTTTCCTTTCCCTCCATTGATTGTGTCTTATTTCATAGTGTTCAAAGTGGCAAACTTTTTTATTTCTCTCTTACATTGCTGCTATATTCAGCTATTCAGCTATTCAAGCTATAGTTAAAGGTAGACAGCAATCAGTCTATTGGCAGTGGTATAAGATAATAGGGGGAGATTCATTTTGACTGGATTTAGGGGAGGGGCCTCGACCTTGGACTTTGCGGGGAAGCCTCTACAAAATCCCAGCCGCTCCTGGACAGGTGATCTAGTTATCTGGGTGTATGACTTCTACTTCATATCACTGTGGTACACAAACTGATACATAATTCCACAAAGTAAATTGTGGAATTAAAACAGTATTATTTTAATCTTTAGTTTGTTTCTTCAGGCCGTACTGTATGTGTATACTTGCATACTGAAGTATCAACACTGAGGTCAACAAGTAGTAATTAATATAAAAACAGATAAGTAACATTAACTGAAAAGGCCAATGATCTATCAAATCTTTTTTTGCATCTGAAAATGACCTAACTACTGACAAAATGCTTTGAACACAAGACAAAGTAAATTATACCTCCTTGAAAGAGTCTCCGTGCAGCTCTTCGATGTACTTAAGGAAGGCAGTGGTCCACTGCAGAGTGGTGGCTTTGTCAGTCTCCTGGTTGCAGAAAGGCACCAGCGTGTTCAGCTCATCACAGCACAGACGAATCCTCCTCCTGCACAGCAGTGGGGATATTACGCATATAGCAGTACAGATGGAGTAAAATATCTGTTTGATATAAAACGTATCTAGCATCAGTGGATACAATAAAAAGCTCCCTCCTGTCTCCCTCCTGTTTCTTGTAATGCCAGAAGATGGCGCCATCTGATTGTGTCGTTCTCTTTAGTGTCAGTGCTGTGCGTCTTTATTTCTTTATTTTTTTTGTGTGCCTTTTAACCCTCCTGTTTTGCTTCGGGTTTCAAACACACTACCTTTTTGTGCCAGCATTGCACATCATATGTCTCTGTAAGCTGTAGAATTAGAATTGGCCCCTTCTATCTGCCACAAAGAGTTAGTGCGTTGGGTCAGTTTGAACCAGAGGACAATAGCACAGTTAAAATACAAGGCCCAGTGTAGCAGCTATTATATTACCTGCGGTCCCTCTCCTTGCTGTTGTGTCTTTCTCTGCGCTGGTTAATGTCTGAAGACGGTCTTGCTTGCTTCCTAGTGCTATGTGTTGCCTTTCCAGTTGTCTTTTTTCCTTTTGAGTCAGGGTCAGCATTACTAGCCTTGAGGTTCTTAGATCCTTGGGCCCATACATACTTAATCGGTGTTCTCTGTCCATCTAGATAAATAATCAAGGGGAGTAAAGTATCCACCTTATGTTGTATTGCTACAGCAGTCTACTACCTTTGTTGATTAACATAAAAAAAATCTATATAGGCAGTAAGAATAATAAATAAGACTTATAAAAAAATAAGGTGGATAGAATATACAAAATGTCATAAATGTAGGCCATTCTTACTTGCTATTTCCCAATGCTGCTCCACTGATTTGGCACGGCTGATGCACTGGCCTTTGGTAGGAACCCTTTCTGGACGATAAGTGAATGCCAAATTCTTAGGGAACACCAAGGCTTGATGCTTGGTGGGTTCAACAATATGTGGAATATGTCCAAACGCCTGAGAATAAAATATGGATTAATCATTGCATTCTGACAGTGCTTCTGGACAAGTCATAATACCGTTCACTTAATTTGTCATACTTGTCCGCAAATGCCACTGATTTGGTTGAACATGCCTCCACCGTATGGTTTTGCAAGCTCAATAGGAATATTGTGATCTGATCTCATCCAATTTTGCATTTGCTTGTTTGCTTCATGAGCATCTGTGGACTGTTGGAGTATAGTCAACAAACTGAAACACAACAGAAAAGAGGTTAATTTCTTCATAATAATGAAAACAATATTTTAGGATTAATAAATCATAAATGTCACAGTAATATATCAATTAAGCATACTTGCTGAGGACTGCTGACTGAGGATTTTGTTGTGTGCCCATATCACTGGGCTTGCAGTTAAACCTCCTCTCCAAACATACTCTAGCTGAAGGGTGGGGTCTTGTTTGAAAAGAATAACAAGTGCTAGTGTTGACAGATGAGTCTTCTTCTGTCACAAAGAGCTCACTTTTGATCCTAGCAAGCACAGAGCCTGGGACCTCTCCACAAGTGGTTGGGGTCTTTTCTCCTATGCCTCCTTCTGGATTGCAGTCAAAAACCATTTTAATATCCTCTATGTCCACTGTTTCTTGCGGGCCTATTTCTGGTATAACTGACTGCTCATCATTTGAAGTTGAAAGATCAATAGCTTGAGTCATCGAGGTAGGAGAAATTGACCCGCCATCATCTTTAATAGTCTCTGGATGGATACTAAAAACATTTGGATGAAATTGGGCATCTGATTCATCTGAATCGGCAGCTTCCATGTGTGTCTGGATGATATGCTGAAGGTGTGTGTATTCAACCTCGGTCATCTCCATCAAATTGATATCTGCGCTTAAAATATTTCCCTGATCATGAATCAAAGATCCAGTTTGGCTCACTACCACGCCAACGGAGTCATAATTGAATTCTCTAGATGAAGGTGACCCATGGATATTTTTACATGTTGATGAAATTGTCGCCATCCTTAAATCTAGAGGGAGAAGAAAAGAATGAGCTACCTGCTTTACTTCATCTCGTCCATCTACATTAGCCTACCGTGTAACGTAACGTAGGCCTATTTCCCGCTCGGGGAAATGGTCTCGCGCATTCAAATACCTCCGAGCTACTAACTAAATATTCAACTAAGTTTCACCTTCATGTAGATGAGATAATATAGAATAAAATTCTAATATGGCAATAATACAACTGTTATCAATAATTCCTAATATTATATTGCGGCAATCCCGATCACATCTCAAAAGTAGTT
The DNA here is from genome assembly GCA_027564795.1 of Aphredoderus sayanus. NCBI lineage: Eukaryota > Metazoa > Chordata > Actinopteri > Percopsiformes > Aphredoderidae > Aphredoderus > Aphredoderus sayanus. Next base: position 6,952 of record JAODUG010021580.1, read on the forward strand.
TATTGCATACAGCAGTTAGCTAAACTATGCAATATGGTACTGTATGTAACTACAACACTTTGGACATCAAGACAAATTTACATTTGAAACATCTTCACTTTTTCTTAATAAACCCACCTGTCAGATATATGTATATTTGCTGAGAATTCTTTAATTACCTCACTTCTCTTCTTTTTATTTGTGTGACGTTGTAATAAGGACTCGCAATCTGAAATTTAATTTAGTTGCGGCGGTGGACTAACTACAACCTATGACTACAGCCGACGTGACGTCACGTCAGGGTCGTTGCTCTCTGCTCTGAACCCGAACTCTCATTTACATGGAACCTAAAATAGTAAGTGATCTAATCTATGGATCTAATAGGCTATAATGTATTACATTATACAAGAATCTCAAAATCTACAACACAATAATTATATGTTCTATTTAAATAGCAATTGTTGCTGCTACTACTACTACTACTACTACTACTATTCTAAAATTAGGACTATGGGAGAGCAGTTAACATTTACATAATTTATTTATGATAAATGTACGATTTTGTAGGCCTTAGGCTATTCTTCAACTGGTAGCCAAGAACAAGTTTACTAATAAAACTATTCTTGCTAAGGTAGATTAGAGGCTAATTTTGGCTAGACCTTTCATTGTTTTACATGAATGTGTCAATCATCAGTTTTAATAACACATTTTCACTAATTTGGACTGGGAGTAGCCTAAATGTTTATATGGCCTAATTAAATGTTAAATGCTTTAAGATGTAATAGGCCTACTACCCAAACATGCAGAGAACATTTTGATGCATTTTCCAGATAAGCGGTTGAGGATGGATGGATATAACATGACATGCCAGATGAATTGTTGTTCACAAGTCCATCTGGGGAGCAGTCCATAGAAACTGTTTGTTTAGGGCGGTTTCTTTCATAAACATGTCAATTGATTGGATAAACCATTTTTCTGTCACCATAACTTCAACCACTTCAACCAATATGACGTCGTAGGAAATGAAACGTTTGCAGCAACCAGTTGGGAGTAGAGCAAAAACATATTTTCCGTCTAAGTCTTCAATGTTATTTGTTCTATTTTCAATGAAGATATAGTCTTCAGTTGAGATAAAACTGATGATATAGCATCTTTTTAGGATCTGCCATTGTTATTTTCAAGTTTCCAAGTCGCTTTCTCTGTCGTCACACCTTAACCACACCCATACCTATAACTACGACGGTGATTTGAAAGTTCAGATGCTACTCGGACTACATGTTCAAATTCAAGTTCCATGTTAGTTGTAGGATAACATTGTTCCTAGTGAGGAATTACCATTAATACACTAAACATGAAACATATTTATTTCTGAACATTTTATACAAAAATAGCAATGTACATAATGACAACGAACGCATATTTAAAAACAAATCTTTCTTTATTGACTCACAATCTGAAATATCTGCAACAAGCCAATCCTCAATAAACATGTACACCAAGTCAAAACTAATATACCCTGACATCACTGTCTTATTAAGAAAATATAAAAGATGCATTAACTGTACTTTACAAACATTATCAACTAAACATAGGTACTTATACAACAAAATTAACAATAAACGGTAATGCTTATTTAAAGTAGAGGCATATAAACAATGGAAGGCCAAAAATGACCATACAAATCATGTTTGAACTATACAGTACAACGTACATTTAAATACCTTAATAAACAGTTCCACATCCAGGCAGAAAAACAGCTCTTTGCCTCGAATTGTTTGATGTTTAAAGTTATTTAACTTAGAAATCACTTTACACAAAATACATTCAATGGATGCCATGTGGCATTTGTCATTTGTCTAGTTGTAGCATTTATGCTTGTTTGTTTTCAGTCAGATTTAGGCTACTTTCCTTAGGGATGTCATGATTTTCTAATTTAGCGTAGTTCTCCATTGGCTCTCTATCTCTATTTTTAGCATCTTTTTCACTCAAACTCTGGCCAATGTGTTTATTAAGTTCACTGTCACATTGTTTTACTTCTATTCCTCTGCTTTCATTTTCAGGTGTACTTGGGTTTACTGTACTTCTGTCCAGTCCATGTTTTGTCACTTGTCGATCAAATTCTCTTTCCCGACTCATGGTTCTACCGGTCACTTTATTCCACTCCCTTCCACGGCTATCAGGCAAGTTATTAGGTACTTTTTTGCCAAAAACATCAATTGTGTTGATTACACGGTTTGGTAAGCGAATGAGACCTTCTGTGGGAGTGGGGAGTAACGGTATTTTAAGTGGTCTGACTGTTTGTTGATTAAAAGCTGGGCCTTGGAGTCTGTTGAATGGTGAAGGTGAACCAGTAGCATCAGGGAATCTGTTACCTGTTTGGGTCTCAGATATTCCTTGATTGTGCATGTGCATTCTGGGACTATTGTAATGGGGTGACACATCAGGACCTCTCATTTCCCTATTTAAATTGGGCTCATGTCCTCTCCTATCTTGCCCTGGGCCTTCCATGGGTAGATTTCGCCTTTCACATAAACCGGAAGCACCCTTATCAGGCTTTTGCCTGTCCATGTTTGCTATTCTCCTTTCAGTCCCTGGGCCACTAAAGCGTGTAGCTTCTGGATATTTTCTGTCAGAGCTAGGGCTTTCTATATCTGAACTTCTCCTGTAATGTTTAGAGTTCCTGAATTCTGGTCCGAAACTTCTACCATCTGGGCCTCCGCCCTCCATGTTAGGACCCCTCCAGTCATTGGATTCTAGTCGCTCCATGCTTGAACTTCTCATGTTAGGTCCTCTATCCTTAAAATCTGATATCCACTCATCTTCCCCCGTATTTTGATTATTTTGCCTCCGAAAATCTGGTCTGTGTCCCCTGTTGTCTGCAACACCCTCTTCTCTACAGTCAATTCCTAGGCCTCTCCTACCAGGTGCTGGTGTCTCCATATTTTGCGCTCCTCTATCAGGCCATGACCCCTTTACATCTGAACCTCTCCTATTGGGCCTTGTGTCACTGAAATCTGGCCCATTCCATTCATCATCCATATTTGAACTGTTCATATCAGGGCCACCTATTTTAGGTCCTGCATCTCTAGGGTCTGTCCATTTCCAGTCATTTCGAGGGCCCCTTGCATCATGCCCTAGGCCCTCCATGTCTATAATTTCTTCATTTGCCTGTCGCTCTCTAAAGTCAGCACTTTCCCATTCTTCCCTCGGGCCTCTGATAGCAAATCCAGGATCTTCAGGATTTGGACCTCTCCTGATACCAGGCACTATGAAGTCTGGACCTTCTGGCCCTCTCCTGTCAGGCTCTGGTCTCCTGAAATCTAAACCTCCTGGCCCCCTATTGTTTGGACCTCCTGGTGGTCTCCTATCTGGAGCACTTTCCATATTTGGACCTCTCCACTCATGTCCTACTTCCCTAAAGTCTGAAACTCCCTGTCCTCTCCTATCACGCCCTGGGCCCCTGAAGTCTGGACATCTTCCTCTTCTATGAGTTCCTTGTCCACTGAAATCTCTGCCTCGTTGCTCTATAATAGCAAGTCCAGGGCCCTCAAGTTCTGCACCTCTCCGATCAGGTCCCAGCCCCCTAAAGTCTGAACCTTGTGCCCCTCTCATTTCAGGCTCTGAGCTTTCCATATCTGGGCCTGGGCCCCTACAGCCTCCAGGTCCTCGCCTATCAAGGTCTGTCCCCCACACATTAGGGCCTTTTCGTTCAGGACCTGCTCCTCTGAAGTCTGGACCTCTTGGCCTTCTTCTATCAGGCAAACGGCCCTCCATATGTGGAGCTCTCCTTTCAGACCCTGGACCCCATGAGTCTGGACCTCCAGGGCCTCTTGTGTCAGGTCCAGGACCCTCTGTATCTAGACCTCTCCCCTCAGGTCCTTGTCCCCTGAATTCTGGATCTTCTGGATGTCTCCAACCAGGACCTGGTTCCCTGAAGTCTGGATCCCCTGCCACTCTCATATCAGGTCCTGTGCCCGTAACGTCTGTCCGTTGTCCTTCAGGCCTAGCTCCCCATACCTCTGGACCTCCTGGCCCTCTCCTATGAAGCCAGGGACCATCCATATCTGGCCCTCTTCTCTCAGGTCCTGGTCCCTGGAAGTCTGAACCTCTTGGTCCTTTTCTATCATGTCCAGGTCCCCTGATGTCTGAAACACATGGCTCTCTCATATCAGGTCCTGGTCCCCCAAAGGCTGGACCACTGGGCCCTCTCATATGAGACTCTGGTCCACCAGGTATTCTCATATCAGGCCCTGATTCCTCCATATCTGGCCCTCTTCTTTCATGATCAAGTGCCATGAAACCTGGCCCACCTGGTCCCCTCATATCTAAACCTGGTTCTCTGAAGTCTGGACCCCCTGGCCCCTCCATATCTGGCATTCTTCTTTCAGGCCAAGGTCCCCTTAAGTCTGGACCCCTGGAACGTCTTCTGTCAGGTCTTGGCCTGCTATAGTCAGGACCACCTTGTGCTCTCATATCAAACACTGGGCCATCCATATCTGGCCCAGGACCTCTAAAGTCAGGGTACCCTGGCCCTCTTCTTTCAGGCCCTGGTCCTCTGAAGTCTGGACCGCCTGGTCCTCCCATATCAGGCCGTGGTCCTCCCATATCAGGCCGTGGACCTCCCATATCAGACCGTAGACCTCCCATATCAGGCCTTGCTCCTCCCATATCAGGCCGTGGTCCTCCCATATCAGGGCATGGACCTTCCATATCTGGTCGTCTTCTTTCAGGCCCAGGTCTGCTGAAGTCTGGCCCTCCTGGTCCTCTTCTTTCAGGTCCTGGACCTCTAAAGTCCGAACCAACTGCCCCTTCCATATCAGCCCATGGGCCCTCCATATTTATTTCCCTTCTTTCAGTCCCAGGACCCCTGAAGTTTGGACCTCTTGGTCCTCTTCGGTCAGGACCTGATTCCCTTATGTCTGGACCACCTTGCATTCTCATATCAGGCTCTGGGCCCTCCATATCTGGCCCTCTTCGTACAGGCTCAAGTCCCCTGAAGCATGGACGACCTCCCATTCTTATATCAGGCCCTGGACTCTTCATATCTGGCCCTCTTCTTTCAGACCCAGGTACCATGAAATCTGGACCGGCTGGAATTCTTACATTAGGCCCTGGGACCTCCATATGTGGCCCTCTTCTTTCAGGTCCAGGTTCCCTTAATTCTAGACCTCCTCTTCTATCAGGTCTTGATCCTCTATAGTTGGGACCACCTGGCCCTCCCATATCAGGCAGTGGAACTTCCATATCTGGTCCTTGTCTTTCAGGTGTTTGTGCACTGAAGCCTGAACCTGCGACATCTACATCTGGGCCTCTTCTTTCAGATCCTGGCCCACTTAAGTCTAGACTAAATGACCTACTCCTACCAGACCACATGTCATCAGAATGTGGAGCTCTTCTTCCTGGTCTACGACCCTTCCATTGTCCTTTTATGCCGTGCTCTGACATAACTGGAACAGAACATGTCCTATCTGGACCTCTCCATTGACCAATATCTTCTGGATCTCTGATATAACCAGTGTTGGCAATAACGTCCTCTCCCAACTGATGCCTCATTTCAGATCCTCTTATGTCAGACCCCTGTCTATGTTTCCTTTGATCAAAATCTGAACCTGTAACTTGGCAAAACTCTGCCCTGACTGAGTCTGTATCTAATGCATTTGGCTCCACAATCCCTCTACCAGGCTGCAATCTCCTTTCTTCTGACTGTGGGAACCTGTCATGCCTTGATTTGTTTGAGTTGTTAACACCTCGACCAAATGTGTCTTGTAATGGGATACTTAAATCTGACACCGAATCCCTCACATTTGGATTTTGACCCCTGAGATCTGGACCTGTGCTTCTCATAGCTTGCCCTGGGCCCATGAATCTGGTCTCTTGACCCCTGCCCTCTAAACTCACACCAATATCTGGACTATGACACCTATAACCTGACCCAGCACCTGGGCTTCTTCCTCTTGGTCGTGGCCTAGGACTTACCCTTCTGTCATGACCTGGAAGTTTTTCTTTACCCCTCATAGCTAATTCTGGACTTTCATGTCTCATATCCGATCCAAAGCCTTTTTCTGAACGGAAATTGCTAATACCCCAACCTCTGCCCCTACCTCTACCTCTGACTTGACCTTTAATATTTGCTTCTGACTCTGGCACTCCTGGGCCTAGGTCACAAGCCATCATATTAAGTGTTGGCGTTTCTGCCCCTGCCCCTCTAACATCTAGACTGCTTCTTTCATCGCCTATAGACTGCCCTCTAACATCTGGACCTGGGCCCTTTACAGTTTGACTATTTGTAGCAATTGGCTCTTGTGGGTTATTTATGTCGTGTTGCTTCAAGACAGTACCAGATATATCTGGGTTTTCATCTTCAATGCATGGCCCTTGCATCTTAAGTTCTGAAACTTGAAATTCTGGTCCTTGACCAATCATCACTGGGTCCCTCACGCCTGGTCCAAATCCCCACATGTCTTGTCTTAAAGCTTGCATGCACTGTCCTTTCATTTGAGGTTCTGGTCTCCTAATGCATGGGCCTATAATATTAGGTCTTGGACCCATAATGCCTAGCCCTCCCATAATTGGTATTGTACCTATAATTCCTGGGCCCATATCAGGTCTTGGGGCCCAAATTCCAGGTCCTGCACTTGCTTGTAAAGTACTTTGACTCCTCTTCTGTTGTGCACACATACCTAGTCCTAGACTGCTCACTCCTTGGTCATTAGCCTGTGTCTCAGGACCGGTCCTATTGGCCCTAAGAGTTTGAATTATGGGGGCTTTAGCATCCGGAAATATCCCCGAAATCATTATAGGTGGAGCATTGGGTTTAAGATCTAGTCCTGAACTCATATTATCTTCACCTGGAACTATGAACCTTGGTCTATCAAAATGTATTGGTTTTAAATCTAGACCTTTTACAGGACATTGAGTTTGTACATTAGGCCATTTCATTTCCTTATTTGTTTTTTCATCTATAACTGATGACCTGATTTGTGGCACTGAGCAACTGGCATCTGGCACAGGATCTTTGTTTTCCTCTACCGTGACACTTTTCCCCATGTCACCATGCTTCAGGAACTGTGGCTCTGGATCAGGGCTCTGAGGTGAATCTCGAATGGGGGGATCAAGTATTCTAAGAGGAATGGAACATTCCATTTTGTTATTAAGAGTTAGTTCTTGTTGAGTGTCATTGCCCATCTGTTGAGATTTGCTTGTGTTCTGTTCATCGCTGTTATGTTTTTTAGGCTCCATGGATTGTGGGTCTTTATTCTCAAGTTTCACAGTAAGTAGATCATGTGTCAGTTGAGCACTTGAGTCTTTCAATTCCTGTGCAGTTGTGAGCTCTGGTTCATCAGGTTCTCTTTTAACATTAACTGGGGTGTGGGATGGGGCATTGCTTTCCACAAGTGATCCAGGTTCAGGGCTTACTGGTGTATTAGTCAATGCTCTTTGTTGTTTTGAGTCCCTTATCTGTTGAGAAGGATCCCTTTGGTGTCTTACTGAGACAGAATCTCTTTTTCTGGAAACTGGTGGGGATCGTCTTCTCCCACGAGAATGCCTTTGTGAGTCACGGTCTCTGTAATGTCGACCTTGATGTTCAGACTGGTCTCTAATTCTAATCTTTGATCTGTCTCTTTCGCTTCTTTTGTGTCTTTCTCTTTCCTTCCTTCTACGAGAATGTGAAGGAGATCGCCGTTGAGATTTTCTTGAAGGACTTCCATGGCGGTCTCCATCTCGCCGACTTCGCCTTTTTGGTGACTGCCTATGTCTTCTGCCATGATATGAACTTGGAGGAGTACTCTTATGAGAGGAACTATGCCCTGCACTAGACAAAGAGGAGTCCCGAGCTTTTACACTGCCCCCTTGAAATACATCATCTTGCATTTCATTAAAAAGAGATTCATCCTCTGGATCATATGCTACATCAGAGTCCACAATCTCTCCAGCTGAGGAATATTGGTCAGCTTCATTGTTTTGTGATTCACTTTGTTCTGTAACAATTGATCTGTCATTTGCATGCTCTGTCTTATCAATTTGTGAATCAACTTTTTGATTTAATGATGCTTTTACAGGATCATTTATATTGTCTGCTGACTCAGGGGGCTTTGATGCTGACTGATCTAAGTCACTCTGATTGTGAGGTAAAGATTTGGACGGTGGTGACATCAGTGAATCAGAAACAGAAAAGCGTGCCATGAACATGCCTACAGCCTCTCTCTGCTGACGCAGTGCCTCCTCTTGTTCCTTCAACTGTCGTTTTTGCTCTTCTATCTGTTTATTTAGCTCCTCAAGCATCCGCTGTTGTTCAGTCAGTGTTGCAGCTGAGATAACCACTGTGCCTGTAGGAAGGCTTTGCATTACTGGGGGAATGGTTGAGGTTTCAGCTGGGGCTGTAGAATTACTTGGTGTGGAGATTTGGTCAGCAGATGGTGTATAAACAGAACTTTCAGTTGAAGTAGGAGCCTTTTTTCTGACATTATCTTTTTCCATATCATCAAATATAGTCTCATCTTCCGGATCATAGGCCACATCATCCTCTCCAAAGGCTGCTGGTGCAGGGATTAGATTTTTTGCAACATTAACTGGAGCAAGAACTCCATAGCCAACTGCTGGATCATACTCCTCTTCTGGGTCATATGGTCGGTCGTATTCATCATCTTCATCTTCTATCACTTTCACTTTTGACTTCTGTCCATACTGCTGAACTATTGGATCTACCATTGGGCAAGGTGCTGGAAGTGGGTTTGAGAGAATCACAGAATCCACTGTGGTTGAGCTGCTCTGAGCAGGACCAACAATGTCAGATGGTTTATTTTTAAACAAAGTCTTCAAAATAGTCTGAAGGGGAGTGTTATCTGTGGACATAGTGGTAAGATTCTTGTCAGAGAGTGTTGATAAAGTGTCAGGCGCAGGAGCTGAGGTAGAAACAGAGGGAAGTGGTTTATTGGATGTCAAAAGAGATGGTGCAGCAATTGAGCTTGAGGATGAGGAGTCTGAAGGTGATCCAGTGAAAGAAGGGGAGCCAGGAGGTGTGATATTCATAGGGGTTTCTGGGTCATAAGGCTGAAATATCTCAAGCTGGTCAGAACCATAAAGCATTGGGGGCTTTGGTATCCACATGGGATCTTTTGACATCTGGACTTTGGGTCTCTTCTCTTCATTTTCTTGTTGCAAACTCCCTGTGCGTTTTGGTCTCTGAATAACTGCAAGACCAAGAAGGAGATTGGGCCGGTTCTTCTCAAGCCCTATGAAACACATAAGATAAAAAACTATAAGACAATATTGATAACATACCATAGTTCTGTTATTTCCTAATGGTAGAATGTAAATTAAAATTTACTCTTTAAATGGCAAACAGCTATTGATTGCTGTAGTCAGTACATGGTCTGTGCAGTGACTGGATATCAACTCCAGTATCTACGTCACTGGAGTTTCAGGTGTACGTTGTGGGATGAATTTGTGGGCTTACAGGTTAATATTTTCAATTATATTCTTCTATGTTTTTTATTTGATTAATTATTAATATCCATATTGTTAGGGACATACACAATATGTGTTGTGCTATACCCATGTTAGAATTTTCAACATATATTCTCTCCTAATATCCTAGTTTCATTTGCTATATATTATTCTGGTAAAAATACTAAACACATTTTATCACCTGATCCTTCAAATGGTAGCAATAATGATGGGATGGCCTCCTTTGCGCTGAGTGGAACAAGATATATGTCCTTGATACTGCGATTATTATTGGACACCACACCAAATCGGCCTCTGCTGCTGAAGTAGGAAAACAGGGAGACATAGGCCACCTCTTCCTCCTCTGTTGCAGGGAAAAACCGGATCACACACAATTCCTGGAGTGCAGATAAGTTTAACAGTGATTAGAAACTTACATACTTGTAATTTCATCACTATTAATTGCATGCTTTAGGTGTGAAATATATGTGCCTTTGTTAAAGAGGTCTTCAATTTTGTAACATAGTCCCAAACTGTTTGAGGCATGATTCGTCCCCCAATCTGTATGGTATCAGGTAGGTCCTATGGACAAGAAAGAAATGTTTCAATACATTTACAAAAAAGGCTTATAAAATTTACAAAAAAGCCATAATTGTTACTTTTATTTATACAGAATGCATATTTGTTCTGTGCAATACCGCTTTGAGGTGTTCGGGAGGCCCTGAAACCAGGTAACCCTTGGTGACAAACTTGGCTACACTGAGCATGTTCAGAAAGCCTTTCCACAATATGTCCTGCTTGGCCAGGAACTGGGCAGTCTCGCCATCAGCTTGGGAATGAGAATCTAAGGCCCTGAAATGCATTTTATGTATACATGTTGGCAATACATAAACATTACACACATACAAATAAATCTCATTAAAGCGTTAATATGAACCCTCTCTCTCTTTTAGGCTTTATACAGTTAGTATATTCAAGTACCTTGATGTGCCATAGAGTCGCTGATCAGCTGAAGGTGATGGTTTCATTAGGATAGATTTAGGCATCATTGGTGGTGGCAGTGAGGTGGTTGGTGGCAGGGCCATCTGTTTGCTCATCTCTTTGACTGGCATGTAAGGGGCTGCTTGGTTTTGGGCTGTAGTACTGGGTACAAAGGAGCCAGACAAAGAAGATGCCCTACTTGCTGCTGTCCTGGGGTCACGCCTTGTGATGGTAACTGTGGAGTGAGCTGGAATTACAACTGGTGTATATGCTTTGACAGAGGACTTCGCTTTAGGAGGGTCTGCATTCGGCGATGCAGGGGACTCCATAATAGGAGAAGCAGGTGACTCTAAAACAGGGGATGCTGGGGAATCCTGTACTAGGAAAGTAGGAGTTTCCACTACGGTTAAGGCTGGAGTATCTATGACCAGGCGGGGAGATGTAGGAGAATCCATGTCAGGTGAGTCGGGGGGTGCACGTAGAGGGGAGTCATCTCGAGCAGATCCTCTCCAAGGGCGCTCTGAAGAACCTGTATAGAAGGAGTGACTATATTCACGCTTATCCCTTGATTCAGAAACCTTCTGTTTTTTATGGGCAGGTTCCTCCGACTCCTCAGCTGGCATTTGACCTATAAACGACCATAAATATAAACATATTATAACATGTCCAAGCATTAGTGAGTTAAATAATAATTGTTCATTTATATTTACCTGTGCATATCTTGCATTTCAGGTCAAAGAGATGAGTTTTGTGGTCTGATGTTGTTTCTTTTAGCATACAGCTGAGAATGTCTGGTACAGAGCAGTTTTGGCTTGGCTGTATTGGTTTGTGTTTGAGAGGAGGAGGATTTCGCTTTGGTTCCTATAGAGGGACAGATACATATACCACAAACACAGAGGGACACACATACATAACATCAATAATACTGACATTTACATTTTTCTTTATTGTTAATAAAAAAAACAATACCAATGAGGAGCTATTTGTAACTATTTTTAAATAATGACATACATACCATGGATTTATCAGACCTAGATGTATTTAAACTCAAGCTGGGCAGATCAATTTTCACTGGGTCAGGCTTCTGCAGTAAAGGTGGTGCTTTAGCAGCTGTGTTCTTAACCTAGATTTGATACAGAAGTGGACATAACACCTGACACAAATAGCACTTGTCCATGCAAGGGGAAATTGACAAATGTGGTAGGTATATTCATATACCTCTGGTGTTTCCTTCATGCTAATTTCTGGTGCTTTGGTGGCTTGCATGTCCTTCTGGCTCATCCTGACCAGCCTAAATGGACTTATTTCACCACGCACCACCCGATATAACAAGCCCTGGAGGAGAGCCATAGTTAGTTAATCAATCAATATGATTATGACATAATAGGCTAATTTATCAAGATAGTGACTTTTTAATGATTGCAATACACTAAATACTATATTACATCAGAGAAGGAACCATTATATGTGTTTTTGTCAAGAAGTTTGGACAAACCTTGTTTTTTGCGTCTTTTAGGTTAAACATTATTGTTCTGTACTTGTTCATGTATTTGCTGTCTGTGTTGCGAAATATATCAAACATCTCCATCTCAACACTTGTGACAAGCTTTCCAACGTCACTCTCCAACATCTCCAAATCCTCACAGTCGCACACCCTTAAAAATGAAATTTAAATTACTATTGCTCATTTTCATATCAATGCTTACTTTGAAAGATGTGTATATAACAATATAATATGAAATGCAATGACTTTGAGCTTTGGATGTGTAGATTTTCCCGCAGTGTAGTTGTGGGAATTGTAATGTTTACATCCATTAGATTTTATGGGGTGACTCAAAAGCATGTACATGTTAAATCTTTAATTTAAGAGCTACTGATACTTCTCCATTATTACAGTTTTCTTCTAATTCACAAACAAAATAAAGGCTTACCTTGCATAGCTAGTTTGCTTTGAGATATATTACATACTTTGAAGATGGATTTAGAGTGTTTTGGCATACAGTTTAGAGGATGCAACACTAATCTGGAAATACTGTAATGTGTCTGAAATTATTATATGCTTATGTTTCTTTGAAGACAATTAAAAATAAAGCAATATTTATACAGTAATCAATCATATTTTGTTTGTTGAATGAGTGACTGTAAATGTGGTCTCACCTCTTGTATGATTAAATTAAATGTAGTCAGCTATCACTCACTTTACATCAATGCTTACTTTGAAATGTGTGTATACAACATACAATATGACCAATTGCAATTTAAAGGCAGCAACACTAATGTAAAGTCTCTTTAAAGTACTACGGTATAGGCTTAAGTTTGTATGCAGTCATATTATAGTATATCATTATCTAAACAGTTTGTTGAATGAGTAAATGGGGTCTCACCTCTTGTATAGGATGCTGGTGAGGGAGCGCTGGATGCTCTGCCTAACCTGATTATTGGGTTGAGAGGGTCGGGAGGAAGGAGCAATAGGTGCAGGGGACACAGGCAGATTCCTGGTTTCATTCAGCAGCGTGGGAGTTGCAGAGGCAGTGGCTGGAACATGGCTAGCAGCAGGCTGTAGTACGGCCTGCTTCTTAGGAATGACAAATGAGGACTTGGCGACCCTAAGGGCCCCAGTTTCGTGATGTCTAGAGGCTGAGGTACCAGGAGTATCTGGAGCAGTGGACAGGCTACATTTTTGGGAAAGGACTGGTACTGGTGGGGCAATGTCTGGAGACTGTTTCTTTAAGACAGCACCACTATTTACAGACTTCTTTGTTTTTCCTGGAGAGATGACTGGTGATAGGGATGGCTCAGAGACAGGCCCACATGAAAAGTCATCCATGGAAGGTTCTTGTGGCTGGTTCACAGGAGACAGAAGCTCACTCTGAACTTCTACATGTTCACTGTCCTTATCAGCTGTTAAAAAACACAATGGCAAGAGATTTTATAAGTTTAGAATACGTGTAGTAGGTATGAGATGTGGGGCTCACATTTAACTTTCCTAAATACATTTAATCTCATTACATTGATGATCTGCACTGTGCCATGTGCAGTCAACAGTGTTAAACTACCCCTGTATGATTGGTTCATCTAGATTAACAAATGTGGAGGAGTGAGCCAGTTGACACTCAACTGTGTGTGCGTGTGTGTGCGCGTGTGCAATGCTTGGGGGCAAATCAAAATTAGTGTTGGGCGTGGGGTGCATCTACTCAGAGCTCGAGTCCAATGAAGAATATTTTACAGAAAGCAGTAAAAACTGAGACACAAGATTCTCAGAGGCTAAAAGAAAAAGTCCGTCCGTATGAATAAAGTGAATGATCCCAATGAAAGTAATAACTGATTTGTAAATGTTTATAGATAGACAGAGGGATATATTGATATAGTTGTACACAAAGAGAAGGCTGTTGGCTAGAGGCTTTCTTTAGTTGGTGGGTTGTGTGTGTGTGCGTGTGTGTGTGTGTGTGCGTGCGTGTGTGTGTGTGTGTGTGTGGGGGGGGGGGGCGAGGTGTTTCATGTTTAAAGCTATTCAGAATACATAATTTTGCATTGTATATTCCGTTCCATTGTTAGCTTTGCTTCATAGCACTGAATAGTAATTTGCTGTCCCTTTCTCTATATAAACACACACACAAAAAAGTGCATGTGTACTGACTCACACAGAAATAACAATTAACTTAGCAAATATACATCTACAGCCATAAAATTAAAGTTCTAAATCACCAGCACACACCTTGTTTGTGTCTGCCGGTGGAATTCACAACTTATATTATCTTATTATCTTATCTTATATTTGAATGTATTTTTATTCCAGTGAATTTATGAAATATTATCTTAGAAATGTAAATCATTTCAACTGAATTGCCTTTAACGCTCCCGCTGTCCTAAGGCATTTCAGCAGACTACCAGCAGAGGGAGCCAACCGCGAAATGTCATATGTCCGTGTTGTG